>JAEOAD010000003.1:9522500-9710000 GCA_036365145.1 Orientallactaga sibirica | reverse complement strand
GTAAGTCCTATGGTTGTGCATATGCACCAAGCCTACCGGACAGGGTAGTTCCATCGGGCAACTGAGGTGTGAGTTGCGGACAGATTGATTACAATATGAATTTGGGAGAAGGAACATCACACAGAGGAAGGTTGATGGAGAATAAATATATTAGTATCTGACATCCTGCTGTAGTGTGGGATTTTTTTGTTTTGTTTTTCGAGGTAGGGTCTCAATCTAGCCCAGGCTGACCTGGAATTCACCATGTAGTCTCAGGGTGGCCTTGAACTCAAGGTGATCCTCCTACCTCTGCCTCCCGAGTGCTGGGATTAAGGCATGCGCCACCTCGCCCGGCTAGTTGGGGATTTTTTTTACCCCCTGAGGTAGCATCTCACCCTAGCTCAGGCTGACCTGAAACTCATTTTGTAATCCTAGGCTGTCCTTGAACTCATAGCATTCCTCCTTCCTTGGCCTTCAGAATGCTGGAATTAAAGGCACCAGCACACTCAGCAAAATCTTGTTTTTATGACTAGTTAATATATGTAATGGCTCAGAATTTATACATAAAAAGTATATAGTGGAAATATTTCCCCTTCTCAGTTTCCATCCACCTAGTTCTTTTCTTTTAATTTTTTTTTTAAGTTTAAGTTTTATTTATTTGTTTGAGAAAGTCAGAGAGAGAGAGACAGTCAGAGAGAATGGGTGCACCAGGGCCTCCAGCCACTGCAAACTATCTCCAGATGCATGCGCCACTTTGGGCATCTGGCTCACGTGGGTCCTGGGGAATCGAACCTGGGTCCTTTGTCTTTGCAAGCAAATGCCTTAACTGCTAAGCCATCCATCCAGCTCCCATCTAGATCTTCCTAGGAGAATTTGATCTCATTCTTAGGCAGTATTCCCAGTGATATTTAATGCATAATAAGCTACTCAACCTACATATCCTGTATTCTCTGACACATTTTCATTGATATAAATACTGACATATTATGCCCTTATGTGTTTCCCTCTTGTAGTATAGCTAGGAGATTGTGCATAAAGTTTTCTTGTGTTTTTGCTATAGCTGCATAGCATTTTTTTTGGTAGGGAGCTTGTGTCATAGTTTTCTTAGCCACTTACCCCACAGATAGACATTAAAATTGTTTCTAGCGTTTAGCTGTTTGCACACTGAATTGAAACCTTGTACACATTGTTTTGAACATATAAGAGTCAGTGCTAGAAGTCAGAGAGCACATGGATTTATTTATTTAATTGTTAAAAATTAATTTTTCAGAGCGTAAGTGTAAACAAACACTGGCACACCAGGGCTGGCCACTGTTGCAAATGAACTCCAGACGCAGGTGTCGAACACTTTTTGCACCTGGTTTTACGTAGTGCAGGGGAATTGAACCCAGGCCAGCAAGCTTTGCAAGCAGGCACCTTCAACCACTGAGCTATCTCCTCAGCTTCCACCTACAGTATTTAACAGCGTCTTTCCCCTCATCTGTCTGATAGATATTTTGCCAGTCTTTGGTTGTGTACCAATCTGATAGGTGGGGGAAATAGTTTCAGTGTTTCTTTGGAAATAAAAAAAGCAGGCTGATTGTCTTTTATCTCTGAGCAGATTTATTTCCACTTAATTTGTTCAGGTGTTTATTTTTGAACTCAAACAGGCAATAGCATCTACTGAGTTTCTAGAGCCCTAAAAGTAAGAAATCTGTCATCAGATTCAGAGTTTGAAGACTGAAGACATGCAGCAAATGTTTGCAGGTAGAATTTGTATGGCAGGCATGTGTGATTGGTGAGTCCATGAGGTGGTACTAGCCCCTTCTTGCATGGAGTTGGGACCTACAAGCAACAGAGGACCACTGTGGTAGAGTATGGAGAGCTCTGGGCCAGTGGCAGGAGTATCTGGACAGTAAGGGAGTGGCAGGGTGAGTTTCCTTCCAAGAGATGTTTCATGGCTACCTGAAGTGGAGCAAGAGCTGATAGAGAGAGGGAAGCAGGACCCAGGTGGGTTAATACAAGTGCAGCTTATAAAACAAGTTAGAGATAAATAAGCAGCAAATTGCCAATTATAAACAGCAATCAAAAAGGCGACATTTAACATTTTAAAAATTAAACTGTACATAGAGACCTACTGGAATTTCTGTGTGTGAATGTGTGTGTGTTTTCCTTTTTCCTCTCTGAGGTAGGGTCTCTCTCTAGCTCAGGCTGACCTTGAATTTACAAGGGTGGCCTTGAACTCATGGCTATCATCCTACCTCTGCCTCCAGACTGCTGGGATTAAAGGCATGTGCCACCACGCCTGGCTAAAACACACTTATTTTTTAAGCTTTATTATTTGTATGTGTGTGCATGTGCCACGTTGTATCTAGCATTATATAGGTGCTGGGGAATTGAACCCAGGCCAGTGGACTTTACAAGCAAGTGCCTTTAATCACTGAGCAATCCCCCAAACCCCTGAAAACACACTATTAATACATGATGGGCTGGAGGGATGACTTTGCAGTTAAGCCATTTGCCTGAAAAGCCAAAGGACCCTGGTTCGATTCCCCAGGACCCACGTAAGCCAGATGCACAGGTGGCACATACATCTGGAATTTGTTCATAGTGGCTATATGCCCTGGCACACCCATTCTCTCTGTCTCTCTGACTCTCTCAAATAAATAAATTTTTTTTTAAAAGGAATACATGATAATTAATGTTGGCCCTGCATATTCTGCATATTAATACCTTTTGACAGTTTTTAAAGTTTAGTACTTTGGCTTTGACTTCAGATCAGTCCTGTGAAATGGTTAGCTGTGGTAACATGCCCCTTACCACAACAAGGAAACAGTCCCAGAAAGGTTCATCTTATCCAAGATTGCAGAACCCAGCCTCAACAGAGCCAGACCAAGAATCTCGCTTCTGTCTTCAGGGTGCCATCATTGTGCCCTCCTCTGCCCCCATTTCCTGGTTGAGCCCATTCAAGAGCGGTATCTTTATAAAAATTCTTTTCTGTTGAAACTCAAGAGGCTTCACACACAACATTTGCAAGACCCTCCAAGTCTCAGTGGTGAGATGTTTCTTCCATCCTGCTCTTGTTAGTTTAGCCAAACAAAATGTGTCGCACTTAAGAGACCTTTATGAATACATTTCATTTTGGTATCAGTAATATTGCTTTGTGATTGCACTGTTATTCTAAGAGGAGTGAGGGTCAGATGGAGGCCAGTGTGGCTGCCTTGTGCACACAGAGGTAGTTGAGTGTGAATATTGAAATGCTAGCTACTTATAGGAGTTGTAAAGCATGGCTCTTTAACAAATGGTTTGAGTCATGGATAGAAGAACCAGAAGCACAACTCCTCAAATGTGGACATGTTCCTCAGGCATCAAGGTTGAGGTGGTTTGGGAGAGCCAGTTGGACAGGATTGTGAAGTCAGGCTCAACCACTTCAGAGCTTTTGTGTGACCTTGGATATACAATACTAGTCTCCCTGTTGTAAAAACTGGGATAATACTTACCACAAATGTTGGTATGAGAATGAAATAGAGACTTGTACAACATTCCCTGGGACATTTCAATTTGATTTTGAAGTTTTTTTAATAGGCATATATCCTCTGGTTGATGGGTGCTGCATTTGGTGGCTTTCCTCTGCCAAGCTAATGATCACTTTTATAATTGATGGTATTGATTGAGAAAACAATAGTGTAGAAACAGTAGTACAGAAACAATAGCATATGAAAAACTTGGTTGCAATACCAAGTGTAATAGGAATTCCATAAGTAGCTGCCTTTCTTTTTCTTAGGTAGGGTTATTGTTCTCACATCAAAACCATACCCAAAGCCTGGCATGGTGGTGCACACCTTTAATCCCAGCACTGGGGAGGCAGAGGTAG
The DNA here is from genome assembly GCA_036365145.1 of Orientallactaga sibirica. NCBI lineage: Eukaryota > Metazoa > Chordata > Mammalia > Rodentia > Dipodidae > Orientallactaga > Orientallactaga sibirica. Next base: position 9,706,168 of record JAEOAD010000003.1, on the reverse strand, counting down.
GAGGATCGCCATGAGTTCGAGGCCACCCTGAGAATACATAGTGAATTCCAGGTCAACCTGGGCTAGGGTGAGACCCTACCAAAAAAAAAAAAAAAAAAAAAAAAAAAAACCCAAAATGTAAGGTCTCTGCTGGACCATTGGTCTCTACACAGGACCCATGTGTGAGGTGACAGTATATAGGCAGGAAGAGTAGCACACCTGCTGAAGGAACCTCACCATTGAGGTGGGAGTCTGTCAGCCTATGTACTTCTGCAGAAAGCTTAGCAGGGAAGGGCCTGCCTGCAGCCTAAATCTTGAGGCAGTGCTAGAAATGCTTCCTGTTGCCTCCTATTACCTCATTCTTTAAGAAATCTTTCAAGAGTCTTCCACTGAGTATCAGCTGTGCTGCAGAGCCGCCTGGCCAGGACTGGGGTTATAAAAGCACAGCCTGGCTCTGCTCAGTAGGAGCAACACTGTAGGTTGAAGAAAGGGATTAAGTGCAGATCTTCCTTTCTTTTGGGGAAGTTTCCTACCAGTAGCAGAGTTGGAGGTGCCAAATTGTACAGCCTGTCCTTACAGAGTTTAACTCTGCAAACATACTTGAAATACTTAAGTCTCTAGATTATCTCTGTAGAGGTTAGAGTGCAGATGTGAATTTCAGGTAGATGGACCATCAAGCAGGCATGTACTATACACTCTTGTAACTTTTCCCTTTTAGATATGGGTTCAAAGGTGGCATGATACAGAAAGATTTTGGGAGAAAGACATTATTTCTAACTTACTCTCTCTCACAGTTCAAGGTATATATGGGTGGGAGGGTGGATAGGACTGAAAACAGAAAAATCAAATGCTAACATTTGGGCAAGCTGCATGAAGGGGTTTGTGGGAATTCCTTTTAGGATTTTAGCAGGTTAAAGAATTATTATTTATCAATTTTATTTGTGAGCAGAGAGACATAGAGACATAGTGCCAGGCCTCTTGCCACTGCAAATAAGCTCCAGATACATGTGCCATTCTTAAAAAGATTTTTTAATTATTTATTTATTTAAGAGAGAGAAAGAGAAACGAGGTGGTAGTGGTGAGAATGGGCCCACCACGGTCTTCAGCCATTGCAAACGAACTCCAGATGCATGCAACCCTTTGTGCATCTGGCTTATGTGGATCCGGGAGAATCGAACTGGGGTCCTTTGGCTTTGCAGGCAAAGCCTTAAACCGCTAAGCCATCTCTCCAGCCCATATGTGCCACTTGTTTAAAAAAATACCTTTTATTTTATTTATTTGAGAGAGAGAATGAATGAATAAATATGGGCACAGCAGGGCCTCTCAGCCACTGCAAACTAACTCCAGATACATGTGTTAACTTGTGCATCTGGCTTACATGGGTACTGGGGAATCAAACCTGAGTCCTTTGGCTTTGCAGGCAAGCACTTTAACAGCCAAGCCATCTCTCCAGCCCACATGTGCCATTTTTTACATCTGGATTTATATGGGTACTAGAGAATTAAACCACACTGATGGGCTTTGCGAGCAAGCACTTTTAACTGCTGAGCCATCTCCCTATCCCTAGCCCCTTACTTAGAATTTTTCAAAAAATATTTATTTATTTATGAAAGATGGGAGGGCAGATAGAGAATGGGTGCACCAAGGCCTCTAGCCATTGCAAACGAACTCCGGATGCATGTGCCACCTTGTACATTTGGCTTACATGGTCTTGCAGTTTCACATTGCTGGCAGAAATCACCTGACCAAGAGGAGCTTGTGGGAAAAAAGGTTTATTTTGGCTCAGACACTCGAAGGGAAGCTCTTAATAGCAGGGGAAAATGATGGCATAAGGAGAGGATGGACATCACCCCCTGGCCAACACAAGGTGGACAATAGCAACAAGAGAATGTGCCAATCACTGGCAAGAGGACACTGGCTATAACACCCATAAGCCTGCCCCCTCAAACAATACACTGCCTCCAGGAGGTGTTAATTCCCAAATCTCCATCAGCTGGGATCCTAGCATTCAGAATACCTAAGTTTATGGGGGACAGTTGAATCAAACCACCACACATAAGTATTGGGAAATTAAACCTGGGTGTTTAGGCTTCATAAGTGAGCACCTTAACTGCTAAGCCATTTCTCCACCCCCTTACTTAGAATTTTAAATGAGTCAAATAATGACTATTTATAAGTACTTTGGTAAAGTAAGCTTTGCTAATCTATAGCAAATTATATAAAAATTTCTTCAGTCTGATTTATCCAATGGAATAAAACTTTTTAAAATAATTATTGATGATATGGAACATGTTGGCTAAATGTTGTTGACTGCTTGCATAATTAGGAAGATCAGAAAAATTTGGGGAGGAATCTTGATACAGCTTTCAGATCCCATTCAGTCTTTTGAAACACAGCCGGTACATTTTTGTTGGCCTTTGTGTCAGTCACTTTCTCATTCCTGGGACAAAGTACTCTAACAGAAGCAGCTTATGGAAGGTTTAATTTGGTTTACAGTTTCAGGCAAGAACCTTAACCACTGAGCCAGCCCCAGTTTACAATTTCAGAGGGGAAAGCATGGCAAGAGCAGGAAACTAGTGTCACACCATCACATCAGCATCGAGGAGTGAGAGAGAGACAGAACAGCAAGCAGGGCTGGCCTGTGAACCTCCACACCTGCCCCCAGTGACAGACTAGAAAAGCTTAACCTCCTAAAGGTTCTACAACCTTCAGAACAATGCCACCAACTGGGGATCAAGAATTCAAACATAGGAATGTATTACATTCAAACCACCACATTTAACCCCCGGTCCCCATCAATTCATGCCCATTTCATGATGCAAAATGCATTCAGTCCAACTTTGAAAATCTCTATAGTCGTTACCGCTCTCAACACTGTGGAAGTCCAAAGTCCCAAGTTTGAGATTCCAGGCAATCTGTAATACACGGAGCAAATTTAAAGGCAGAAAAATATTGAGTCTATGATATGGATTCTTTTAGATTTTCTGAGTCAGATACAAGATTAAAGTCATAGTATATAGTTAAATTTTACCCTCAGGTGCAAAGAATTTTTTTTTTTTTTTGTATCTTTTGTTGTGCTAAAACAGGATAAAGTCTTTGGTGGTACAGATTTTTAGCATCCTTTAATGGTTTTGGCAACCAAAAAGCTAGGTTGACACACAAAATGAGAGTGAGGCCAATAGGTAGAGACAACTTATAAATACCCTTAGTTCTGCTATAGAATGAAAATTGCTGTTTCATTGAAAATGATAGTTGTGTGATACGTTATATTCCTCTAGTTTAGAAAACGTGTGACTTTATATTTTGTTTGCTTTGCAATTCATAATGTGTACACTCTAAATTGACATCTCAGCACTGTGTGTCATGGTGGTATTAGCTAGCAGCCGCATCTGCTTCTGCCACCTTTATTTTAGGGGGAGGAGGAAGGAGGCACAAAGAGTGGATTTTTCTTCCAGAACACTAATCTCCTCACCCAAATTGTCTTCCCCCCTCCCCTCTTGGCTGGTTTATTTATTTAGTTTCTTCCCCCCCCCCCTTGTCTCTTTCAAGGCAGGGTCTCACTCTAGCCCAGGCAGACCTGGAACTTATTCTGCATCCCCAGGCTGACACCTTACTCACAGAAATCCTCCTACTTCAGCCCTCCTGATTGCTGCGAGTAAATGTGTGCACCACCATGCCCTGCCCAAGTAGTCTTTTTATGTACATATAGCTATGCATGCATGTGTACATGAATGTTTGTATAAAGTAACAATTCTGACAGAAGTAGGATGAGAGAACTTTTAGCGTTATTTTAATTATATATTTGATTGAAGGGGGGAGGGCGGAGAATGGGCATGCCAGGGCCACTGCAAATGAACTCCATCCAGATGTATGCACCACCTTGTGCATCTGGCTAACATGGGTCCTGGGGAATTGAACCAGGGTCTTTTAGTTTTGCAGGCAAATGCCTTAACCGCTAAGCCATCCCTCCAGCCCAAGTTTTAACTTTAAAATGAGTTTTAGCAGATCAGAATGTAAAAAACAAAAGTAGAATCCATCTTTTTTTTTTTTTTTTTTTTTTTTTTTAATTTCATTTGAGAGAGAGAGAAAGAGAGGCAGATATAGAGAGGGAGATAATGGTCATGCCAGGGCCTCTAGTTACTACAAACAAATTCCAGACACATGCACCACCTTGTGCATCTGGATTACATGGGTTCTGAGGAATAGAACCTGAGTCCCTAGGCATCACAGAGAAGCACCTTAACTGCTAGGCCATCTCTTCAGCCCAGAAGTCCACCATTTCTAGAACTTTGGCCTTCTTCTCATGGACCCTGTGTGTTGCAATGATTGTCATGCCTCTGGTCACCTAACCTGTTCTGCATTAGCCCACCACCATTTGCCTCCTTTTGTGCTATCTCTGGTATTCCCCTGGTACACTAATGTATTCCTTTCCTCCTTCTCTTCCTTTTCTTACTCCCCCTTTTCATCTTCCTCGTTTCCTCTCCTCCAACGGGGCTGCACACACACCAGGTAAGTTCTACTACTGAACTGTGTTCCCAGCCCTACTGTTTGTATGCTAGACATGTTTCCTACTGGTCATATTCAACCCAATGCTCACAATTAGTCTGGGATATAGGCTTCTTAGCTTACTGTTTTCTCATGTTTTCACCAAAGATGAGGTGAGGTGAATCTCTCTTTGGTTTTATCATCTAGAGTATGAAGTTGTTAATGCTTCCCTAGTAAAAGTTGGTTCTGAGGTGAGCCTACCTGTGCTCATCAATTCCTGCACCTGCCTTGTTACCATCACTCTTACTGTTGTTGTTTATATGAAGCTTTTCCTTCTTTTCATTTCCAGCAACCCTATTCCAATGAAGTCCATTGTGTTGAAGAGATTCTGAAGGTAAATTCATTGTTATTACACATCATGTGAAAAATTATCAATGCAAACAGACACGTGTCCACAAAGTTTCATTTTAATGGGCAGTGTCATTCTCATTCATTTTAAAATAAGTTTGCCAGCTGTCCACTTCTCCCCTCCTCTACTTCCAAAGGAAAATTAAACCAGGAGAGTCACAAAGGGAGACTTATAACATTATCAAATTCTGTACCAGATTTTATCAATTAAAATGAGGTTTACGAACTACAAGGAATTTGGAGCAGAGTTTTATGAAACCTCTCATGGTTTTTGGTCTTGTCCATAAAAATCCAGGGTTGCTGCTCATTTCCCAGAAAGGAAATTCCTTGTACTGATACAGCCGGGGAGGCACCAGGGGTTAAATGGCTCTGGATTCTCACACCTCTTCGTGTTTACCAAGTAATACCAAAGGGATGTATGGCCTCTTCTTCAATGAGGCTGTAAAGATCTAAAGAGATTTTTAAAAGTAGTGGGAATAGATGGACATCTTCAGATTTACCTCAAAACAATTCCAACCCTCTCCCCTGTTTATTGAGACTTTTCATGAACATATGTGCTTCTGTAAATATACCATTGAGTATGTTGACTGTCAATATCCCTCCTAGCATTCAGTTCTAAGAAAACATTTAATAAATTCTTCTCTTGAACAGACATGCTTTTATATTTTTACCAGAGAAGAACTGAATTGTATAAATTGTCATGTGACCGAGGTAGGGTTTCAGTGCAGCTCAGGCTGACCTGGAATTCACTATGTAGTCTCAGGGTGGCCTCAAACTCATGGCGATCCTCCTACCTTTGCCTCCCAAGTTCTGGGATTAAAGGCACACGCCACCACACCTGGCTGTATTTTAATTGTAGTCTAGGAATCCAGAGCTTAATTGTAGTGCTTAAATACAGTAATTTCAATTATGGGGGTTTCGATCTTAATGATATTCTGTGTCTTTTATTATAATGTTGATTTATTTTATATTTATTTGCAAGCAGAGAGTAAGAAAGAGAATGAGAATATGAATGGGTACGCCAAGGCCTCTAGCCACTATAAACAAACTCCCATGCATATACCACTTTATTCATCTGGCTTTACATAGGTACTGGGGAATCAAACCCATGTCATTAGGCATTGCAGGCAAGTGCCTTAACTGCTGAGCAATCTCTCCAGACTCCTAATTTTGCTTTTAAGTGCTATAAGATATGATATGCCTATTTAATCTCTATGGTTCATTTTTTTCTCTCTCCAAAATAAACATTTGCCCAATTTTTCCCATTGACTTTTACATTGTAAAATACTAACTGATGATGTTGGTGTTTGCTACCAAAGCCTAAGTGTAGTGTTTATTTTTTAACGTGTGAAATTTTGGCATAAGTAGTGTTTGACCAGATCTTTTGACAGCATTTACTTCATTTTTGTTTTACAACATGTTTTTCCTTCTTTCTTTTGTAGTTAGGTTTTCTCAGAAAGTTTCCTCTAAGGAAACATACTGCTTTGTTTTTTAGATTTTCAAGGTAGGGTCTCACTCTGGCTCAGGCTGACCTGGAATTAACTATGTAGTCTCAGGATGGCCTTGAACTCACAGTGATCCTCCTACCTCTGCCTGTGCTGGGATTAAAGGTGTGCACCACCACGCCTGGCAGGAAACATGCTTTAAAATGTTAAAAGATGAGATTTTTTTTCTTCTAATCAGCAAGAAAGATTAATATTTAACAAATTACCTTTTGTATTTCTAAAATTTAGTAATATAACAATATTACTTATAAGTAAATATTACTTATTTATAAATTTATTATTTATAAATTGTGACAGTATTTTCTCTGAATTATGTGATTTGTTCTTCACTTCTTTTAGAAACAATTGCAGTAGACTTGACAGTGAAAATCAAACATCGATGCTTGATGTTCAGTTTTCCTTGGTTCTCTGGGACAGTGTTTAGGGTGGAAGTATTCTAACAAAGTAGAGCTGGGGCCCTATTACCTGGAAGTGTTTTTATGAAGGAGAAATGGTGCCCTATTATCCCTACACAGAGCACACTGACTCTGCCAGCTAGAGCCAGCAAGTGTTCTGGTGCTGGGGTCCTCAGCAAACAAGCAAACACAGCTGAAGTTGTCAGCTTCTGGGTGACAGTTCCAGGAGCCTGCAGGGGAATTACATTACCTGAGTGCTGGTGTCATGAGGAGCAGCTTTCTGGTTCGCTCATTCATTCCTCCAGATGCTTTTATAGCCACTGGAATTCCAGTAAAGAGGAGAGTCCTTGCTATCATAGAGATCAAAGCAGGAAAGATAAAATGAGAATGCAGCCAGCACTGAATCAGGCCAGTGAACAGAGGAGACGGCCGATGGAGGAGGTGGGGAAATGGCTTGAGATGGGACAAGTTGGCATTTTAGAAGGAAGTACTAGTGCTAATTCGTCAGTGTGTCTAGAGCAAAATGAGCCAGCAGGAGAGAAAGAAAGTAGCTGTGGGGCCTGGAAGGGTGGGGCTGAGGTGGTTTGGCTTTGGCCCTGTGATTGCTGAGCTCAGGCCTTGAGACGACCCAGTCAGCTGCTCCTCCTACTTCAGGGGCCCCAATTCTCCTGGTGCTCCAGGCCTTCTGATAAGTTAGTCATTTAGGGAAGTATATAAATTCTTTCAGACTACCCAGGAACCACTTAGAGCCTGAAAGAATGTATTCACTTTCCAACTGCTGGACTTAATGGTCTGGATCCGCCTTGGGCACTGGGAGTCACTGTGGACATCGTTTGAAAGAATGGGTGACTAAATGTCATTGATACCATCACAGTTCAAAGAAGTTCGTGGGACGCATAAGGATGATTTTTCCAAACACTTCAATTAATTACCACAGGCTTTTATATTGTAATGTTTTAATGGTTTCCACACCTTTTCGGTGAAATATTGTTATGATATTGCTAGATTTGGAAGTATACTGGAAGGTTGAAGCAGGAGGATGATAGCAAGTTCAAGGCCTACCCAGGCTATGCAGTGAGATGAGACTACCTCAAAAAGCTTTCCTCCACCCCCACCCCTGAAGTTATAATTTTTCCCCTTAGTATGTTCTGACACATTGCACTAAGGATTCTCAGTGGCAGTAGTACACTTTTTCTTGGGAACTGAAGTTCAGAATCCAAGCCATTCTGCTGGCCCACATAGGCCTGTTAGGATTCTAGTTGGGGTTTCTGGGTTGAGGTCTCCTGCTCTGGGGTGCTTCCTCTTCCCCCATTGTATTTTGGCTCAGCACTCTATTGTATACCAAGTGAAGTAGACGGCCCATTCTTATCTTGTACCAGCAATTTATTCATATTGCCAGGAATCCAAACACAGCTTTATCTGATGGCAGTAGACAGTTAACTGACAGTAAAAATCAAACATAGATGCTTGATAACTCAGTTTTCAGTAAGGCTTGATTTCACATTTAGCAAAATGCACAAAGCTGGCATCAGTTGTGTTGCCTGTCACTGGGCAAGGTCTCCTGAGTCTATCCTAAGGCTGTTATCACCAAGAGTGGCAATGGGGACAGGCAGGGAGAGGAGGACCGAGGTTGAGGTACAGGTCTTGGTTCAGAGAGCAAGGCGGGGCTTTGAGAAGAGCGCAGTGTCAGGAGAGATACAAGTGTGGTGTGCAGAGGAGTGGAACAGCTTGTGGAAAGAGACAGTTGCCTTTCCATTAAAGCTGGCTTGTCCAGCAAGTATGACCCATGTGACAAGGACTTCTTTGCTGCTGGGAAGACAGAGGTGACCTATAGCCTGTTCTCTGATCAGCCTTCAGCTTCCTGCAGGGCCTTGACCCTATCATTTTAGTTCTTTTTGAGATAGAGTCCCAAATATCCCAGGCTGGTCTTAAGATATGTTGCTGAGGATAACAAAACATCTGATCCTCCTGCCTCCCTGTCACAAGTGCTAGGATTATAGATGTGTGCTGCTACTCTAGGTTTATACAGTGCTGGGCATTGAACCAACAGTCTAATGCATATTAGGCAAGCACTCTCCAAACAAGCTGGACCCTCGCTTGCTCTTCTGTTTTTATCTGCAAAGCATTGAAGTTTCACTATCTGTAAATTGGCTCTCCACTGCCTTTGTGAGCCTGTCAGGAAGAGTGTGCAGTGTGTGTGTGAGTGTACACATGTATATTTGTGATTGCACAACCCTTTATCTGCCAGACCTAGTTTTCCATTAGCTTTTTTTTGGGGGGTGGGGGTTCAAGGTAGGCTCTCACTGTAACCCAGGCTGACCTGGAAATTACAGTGATCTTCCTACCTCTGCCTCCCAGGTGCTCCCATTAGCTTTTTTTTTTTTTTTTTTTTTTTTTTTTTTTTTTTTTTTTTTTTTGGTTTTGCGAGGTAGGGTCTCACTCTGGTCCAGGCTGACCTGGAATTCACTATTGTAGTCTCAGGGTGGCCTCGAACTCTCGGCGATCCTCCTATCTCTGCCTCCCGAGTGCTGGGATTAAAGGCGTGCACCACCACGCCTGGCTCCCATTAGCTTTTAAGCAAAGCAAAATAAAGATCAAGATTGTGCTTAAAAGTTTTTTGCGGGGGTTTTCAAGGTAGGGTTTCACTCTAGTCCAGGCTGACCTAGAATTCACTAAGTATTCTCAGGACAGCCTGAAACTACCTCTGCTTCCTGAGTGCTGGGATTAAAGGCACGCACCACCACGCTCAGCTTAAAAGTATTTTAATGTGTAAGTTTTAAGAAATCTTGCCTTCAACCAACAAAATAGTGAATAGGAATTAAAGTTTTCTTAATGGATAAAGAAAGTCATTTTTAGGCTTTTTCCTCCAGAGTTCTTAAATGTTAATAGTGTATATCAGGGAAGGGTCAAATCTATTAGAACTCTACCAAGTGGAACAAGTGGCCTGAATTACTTGTTTATTTAAGTCAAACAGGAAAGTTCTTCTTCCTTTGAACTTCAATAATTCCAGGAAGTGCTGTAAAGAAGCAGGGGAGGAAGAAAGCATTAAGGGGAGCCAGATCAGTTTCCCAGTCCTGACTGCCTTGTCCAGTGCTGACCCTTAGGGACCTCTGCCAGCATCTGTGAGAGTTTCTATGTGCTTTAAGTGTGTTGAGACACTCTCCTTGTATGCTCCTTTTATTCCTAAGCTTATTTCTCAGTTTCCTCAGTTGGACGCATTTAGTTTTTAAAATGGCTCATTCAAGTAGGAGTTCCTGAAAAAGTAAATGAAGTAACTTTTAAGATTGTACTTCTTAGCTGGGCTTGGTGGCACATGCCTTTAATCCCAGCACTCGGGAGGCAGAGGTAGGAGGATCACCGTGAGTTCAAGGCCACCCTGAGACTACATAGTTAATTCCAGGTCAGCCTGGGCCAGAGTGAGACCCTACCTCAAAAAACTAAAAAAATAAATAAATAAATAAAAAAATAAAGATTGTACTTCTCATTTACCACCAATCCACTCACTCTAACTTCAAGACGAGCAACGAATGTTCCATTTATAACTTATGTTTTCTTCCTTTTCCAAATCTCTTTCCAGGAAATGACCCATTCATGGCCTCCTCCTTTGACAGCAATACATACGCCTAGTACAGCTGAGCCATCCAAATTCCCTTTCCCCACAAAGGTAATTCTTTCAACTGTGGCAGGCACAGCATCCATGTTAATGAGAAGTGTGAGGGATTCCTGTGAGCCAGCTGTATGGAGTAGTACTGGTTGAAATTTTTTTTTAATCAATATATGTTTTTTATTTATATTATTCTGATTTTACATTCATAGAATTGGTTCCATTGTCCTCCTCCCCTTCCTCTGGTTGAAATTTTTAAAGACTGGGGTTACAAGCCACAGTACTTCATAATGCCTCTAAACAACTCACGTTAATAACAACTTCGAATTTATAGGGTTTTATGTCTTGTAGCAGTCAGGACTTCTTAATCCATTTTCTCATTCATTGTTTTTCTGGGGATGGAAAAACAGGCAGAATGAAGTGGATTTCACCCCCCCCCCCAGTTTTGATTCATAAATGCCTGCATGCATGCATCCATCCACCCACCCTCCATTCATCTATATGTATGCACATAGGCAAACCTGATGGGTTCCACACTTCACATATTTTCTGTAACATTTAATGTGAGCAGATATACTAGTGTTGGTTTTCATAACAAGCAAATGCACTACGAATTGACGTTTTGTTGGTTTGTATTTTTTTTTCCAAGGTAGGGTCTCACTCTAGCCCAGGCTGACCCAAACTCACTGTGATCCTCCTACCCTGGCCTCCCAATTTCTGAGATTAAAGGCATGCAACACTACGCCTGGTTGATACGTTTTTGAATAAAGTATTAAAGCACAACCATCTTACTATTTTTTGCTTGTAGTTTTGAATAACCTTCAGGATGTATCCATAGCATCTTTAGGTCTGTGCTTTCCCTAGCCTGCTGTGTACACATATATTTATAAGGCATTCCTTTTCATACTGTTTTCAAAAACAGTATATTTACATCAACCCAAATCTACCACAGTTCTGCCAAGTTTACTACTTGTAATTCTACTTTTATACAAAAGGAGATTCATTGATACTGATTTTTAAAAATATTTTTATTTAAGAGAGAGAGAATATGGGCACGCCAGGGCCTCCTGCCACTATAAACAAATTCCAGACACATGTACCACTTTGTGCATCTAGCGTGGGACTGGGGAATCTAACCTGGGCTGCCAGGCTTTGCAAGTGCGCGCCTTTAATCTAACTACTGAGCCATGTCTTGAGCCCATTAGTACCAGTTTAAAAATAAAGCTTTAAGCTCTACACAGATATCTTTGTTCAATATCAAAGGATTAGGGCTGGAGAAGATGGCTTAGTGGTTAAGGTGCTTGCCTTCAAAACCAAAGGACCCAGGACCCATATAAGCCAGATGCACTTGGGCCGCATGCGTCTGAAGTTCGTTTGCAGTGGCCAGAGGCCCTGGGGAGCTCATTCTCTCTCTCCCCTCTCCCTTTCCCCCTCCCTCCTTCTTCCCTCCTTCCCTCCCTCTTTCTCTCTCAAATAAATAAATAAAATATCTTTTAAAAAAACTAGCTGGGCGTGGTGGTGCACGCCTTTAATCCCAGCACTCAGGAGGCAGAGGTAGGAGGATGGCTGTGAGTTCAAGGCCACCCTGAGACTACATAGTGAATTCCAGGTCAGCCTGAGCTAAAGTGAGACCTTACCTCAAAAAACCAAAAAAAAAAAAAAAAAAAAAAAGATTAATCAGTGGTTAGGACCTATGCCTCAAAATCTGATTGATTTACTAGAGGGCTGGATAGTTGTGTCATCTAGCAAAATACTCACTGTAAAATCTATGTTGGCAAGGTAGCACACGTTTTAGTCCCAGCATTCAGGAAGCTGAGGTAGGAGGATCACTGAGTTCCTAGCCAACCTGGGACTACAGAGTGATTTCCAGGTCACCGTGGACTACAGTGAGACCCTACCTTAGAAAAACAAAAAAAAAAATTGTGTGGTAAGTAGTATAGGTATTCTCGGCACTATCTTTTCCATTTTCTTATGTATTTAAATGTTTCATAAGACTTTTAAAAGATTTATTTATTTATTTTATTTTTTTTTTGGAGAGAGACACAGAGAGAGACAGACAGAGAAAGAGGGAGAGGGTGACAGATAGAGAATGGGTGCGCCAGCAGTCTCTCAGCTGCTGTGAATGAAATCCAGATGCATGCGCCCCCTTCTGGGCAAGTGCGGCATTGCGCCTTGCATCACTGCATCTGGCTAAACGTGGGACCTGGAGATTGGAACCAGCGTTCTTAGGCTTAGCAGGCAGGTGCCTTAACCGCTAAGCCATCTCTCCAGCCCTAAAAGATTTATTTTTATTTATTTGAGACAGGGAGAGAGAGAGTGAGAATGGGCATGCCAGGGTCTCTAGCCACTGCAAATGAATTCCAGACACATATGCCACCGGCTTACACAGGACCTGGAGAATCAAACCTGGGTCCTTAGGCTTCACAGGCATGCACCTTCACCGCTAAGCCATCTCTCCAGCCCAAGACCTTCTTTTAGTATAAAACCTGTATTGATTTTTGAGATTTGTAAGCTATAACATTTGACTAACAAGATTTTCCCCCCCAGGATTCTCAACACATCAATTCTGCAACCCAAAACCAAAGTAAGTAAAGATCTGGACTTCTGTACTGCATTGGAGAACAAAGCATGATTTATATAAATGGTAATAACTTCAGTGTGGAAACATGAGTAGCACATAGTCACCTAGTAAGGACAGGGAGCAACCTTAAAGCCACCCTCAGGTGCAAGTTCAGATTGTTACAGGGCATTAAAATGCTTTAGTAAAATATAAGATGAATGCTTATCTTGACTATTGACTAAGTATTATCACCCAAGAACTGCGTAAGACAATAGACTGGAGCATTTTGTGTCACTCTTGTATTTTATAAACAAAGCCAAGATTTAAAAATATTTATTTGAGAGGGAGAGAATGAATGAACATAGGCATACCAAGTTCTCTTGCTGTTGCAAAGGAAATCCAGATATATGTGACCTTTTTGTGCATGTGGCTTTATGTGAGTACTGGGGAATTGAACCTGTACTGTTAAGATTTGTAAGCAAGCTCCTTTAACCACTGAGCCATCTCCCCAGCCTGAGATTAAAAAAAAATACTTTATTTATTTATTTTGTATTTGAGAAAAAGAGAGAAAGGGAGTGTACAGATGAGCCAGGGCCTCTAGCCCCTGCAAATGAACTCCAGATGCATGCGCCACCTTTTGCATCCAGCTTTACATAGGTACTTGTGAATTGAGCCTTGGTCCTTTGGCTTTGCCGGAAAGCACCTTAACTGCTAAGACAGCTCTCCAGTCCACGGAGATTTGTTTTTGTTTAAATAAGGAATGTAGTGCACAGGTTCTCTAGCTCCTCTGTATCTGTTGGCATATGACTTTTTCTTGGTCTCTTTTTTATGGACTATAAAACTCATAAACGAAAGAAAGTAACTGGATCTGGCTTCTGTCTTCAGCAGTGACTCCTTAGGTCAGGACACTGCTTGTTTCTCAGCTGTGTGTATGGTGTGTGAAGCCTTACAAAGATTACTAGGTCTTTATAGCTGTTACTTCATCAGATAGTAAGAGCAATAAGCACCTGCACAGGTGAAGGTAATGTGTATCACAAGGTGGTAATTGCTAAAGGAATGAAAGAGGAGGAGGCCCACAGTTGTGTGTGCAGTGTGTATGTGTGTGCTCATTGCACACAGGTTGGGGAAAGAAGAGTTTATAAGATACAGAGGTAATTTTCCCTGTAAACTCCCTACTTTGTTCTTTTCCTTCCTTTTCTTCCCCCCCTCTTGATTATTTTTCTTGCTTGAATTGCAAAGAATTAAGAAGAGGGAAAAGATTAAAATAGTAAGAAGGACCTTCCTCTAGAACAGGGTTGAACGAATCACAGCCTGAGGGTCAAATCTTCCTGCAGCTATTTGTAAAGTTTTATTGGGCCAAAGTCATGTCAACTTATTTATTTTGAAAGGAGATATAGACATAAAAACTACTCTACTTGCTGTCACACTGATGGACAAAGATTACTGTCACACATCCCAGAGATGTACAGAACCATCTTGCAAAGAGCTCAAAACTACATCCCCACCGTCTGACTATACTGCTCCAAATAGCAAAGTTAGCTGATACTGATGGCTGTGTGAGGAGACTGGGGGAGCAGCGCCCCCCCCCCCAATGCTTTGGCAGTCAGTCCAAGAATACACAGCCAGTGAAATGGCACAAACCTGAAGGTAGAGCGTCAGCCCCACTGTTGACAGGGTTGCTGTGTGTCTCTTTACTTCCAGATGCCTCCTTTTCTCCATGAGCTCTTGCTTTTTTAGAAAGTTGGAACTTATTTATTTTTTATTTTTGAGAGAGAGTCGGGGGGGGGGGAGAGGGAGAGAATGGGCGTGCCAGCGGCCTCTCAGTAGTAGTGTGAGCTAATCTCCTCTCTGATGAGAGGCAGTCAGGTGCTGGCAGCTCCTGCAGGTGTCAACTCACCAGCTGCTCACTTCAGACCCTCATGCTGATGCACTCTGTCTCTGCCTCTGGGGAGATTTATCACTGTGAAAATGTGGCCTTGGTGGTCTGAACAAGAGGATCGAGTTGATTGCTTGCTGAAGAGAGTGTGCGCGGCAGGGATGGATGCAACTTCCACTGAAGAGTGGAGTGCGTGATGTCTCAGAGTAAGTAAGTAGGTTTCGGAGTCTGGACAGGGCAGTTGCAGGGATTTTACATGAGTGCACTGCTGTTTATGTCTGAGTTTGTACAGCATGGCCACTTGAGGATTTCCAGGGTCCATGAAACTTGTAGGCTAGTTAAGATGGACCTTGTGGGCATCCTTGTGGGTGGTCAGAAGAGTGACATCTGTCCCTCTAAATTGGAATTGTAACCATCCAGAGGGAAGCTAATTGGAAAATGTACAAGCTGCCGCCATCATGAGGATAAAGTGGTGAATTGCAAGCATGCATGTGTGCCCCTCTGGCGTCTGTGTGACTCACTAGTAGGCCCGAAAAGGACACAGGTTTCCTTTCCACTTGGTTCTAGCTCCCCTGACCTCCTGTCTGGCCATACACAGCTGCTTACCAACTAGTGTGTTGCATCACTTTCAGCTTTCCTTAGGATGCATGAGGTAGTACCCACCCGCCAAATGTTTCTGAGGCATTCGATCACTGATGACTCTGCCCCATGTTCTCTTGTTGGTCACTACACACCGCATACCCAGCCTCAGCTTTTCTGGCCATGGGGGCTAGGGGTGCGTGTCTAACTCCTCCCCTTCTTTGCATCAGTTCTCTCCTGTCTGAAAGCCTTCCTGCAGTCGCTCTGTCAGAATTCCACACATCATTTTTTTTTATGACTCATCCATCTCATTCTCTAATTTACCTTCTTTGGTCATTACAAGTAGAATGAGTTATCTAGACTCCCAGAACAGTACATTTACATAATTGCTGTGTGTATTTCTCTCATGCTGCCTAGGATTGTAGATATTTTGGAGCCTGTATCATGTTCCTCAAGCTCAGTGAGGACTGGTCCAGACACCTTACCCATGTATTGGTCTCGACCAGGCAGTGTGTAAACAGCTGCTGCGTGAAGGAATTTAGGCATGGGGATTGAATCACAGAAGGGCAAGGTGGGGTGGAGAGCACAGTGGTAAAGAATGGAGGCTGTACAATCTTGGGTGGGCCTGGGAGTCATGTTTGGTTTGGGGAAGGGGGTGAGAGTTGGGTTGATATTGTGATTCCCTATGAACCCCATTAATTGTAATTATGAAGAACATAAATTCTCCCGTAGCTAGGAAAGCTACCAGCAGTTTGGGAGGGCACACTGCAGGCTTTCTAAGTAGTTTCATATTCTGAGAGGATCTCTTGATTCCTGAACAAGCCTTCCCTCTCAAGGTGCTGTAAATGCTGTCTTAAAATAGTGAGATTGCATCCAGGGCAGTGCATAACACTGTGCCAGCGGAATTTATACTAAGTGTTTAGGTAAAAGAAGGGAAGCAGCCAAAAGGAAACTTAAGGCTAATGGTCTTGGAAATGTGTGTCTTGACCATGTCTTCCTCCTCCACAGAACAATATGACGCACCTTCCAAAACCCACCCTAGTTCTCAGCAAGGAACATCGTAAGTAAAATGCTTTCATTTGTTAAAAGGTGTATGACATGAAATTTCCCGTGTAAATCCATTGCGTAGTTTTTTTTCCTGCTCTCAGTTAGTGACATTCATCTGAAGCTGCTCCATTGTAAAGGGAGGAAATTGCCCACAGTTATACTTCCTATCCTATTGAAGGTTTATTCACCATAGGAGAATGTGCTAGGGGTTTTTTTGGGGGGTGGAGAAAGAAAGGTATTGAGCTATTATTTACATATCAATGGTGGGACATAGAAGGTTTTAGCTTTAAATGGCTTTAGCTCTTCGAAAAAAATTTGGGGGGAAGTGTACAATTTGAGATTTTTCTGACCTAGTTTTACTCAATAAGGTGATAGCTCTACTACCCAATTGGGCTTTATTAAGGCCTAGCAAGTGTAGATGTATTTGTGGTTTTGGGAACATTTTTAGACTTCATATTATAGATTTTTTTTAATTCAGCATTTTGACCCACTTTATGTTTGAATTACTGTGTCAAGCTTCCTCTCCCTGTCAGTGGTTGTTAGGACTGAATGAGGAGGTCCTTGTCAGCTTCAAGTCTGACCTGTCACTCACTGGCTGACTAGGCATTCAGGCTCTGGTTCTGGTTTTAGGCACAGTATCTGGTCCATGTTTCTTGGAGGGTGAGCATTGCTGTGGGTCAGTTTAAAAACCATGAAGTAGCTGGGTGTGGTGGCGCATGCCTTTAGTCCCAGCACTTGGAAGGCAGAGGTAGGAAGATGTCCATGAGTTCAAGGCCAGCCTAAGACTGCATAGTGAATTCCAGATCATCCTGGGCTAGAGTGAGACCCTGCCTTAAACAAACAAACAAAAGAACAAACAAACAAACCAACCATGAAATAGAGCTGAAGAAAATATGGTTAGATCCTTGTTCTCAAGGGCCACATCCTGATGGAATTTGATTTCATTTCCCCACAGCAGAATGAACAGAATTGAACAATTTGATATGATTATGTTTTTTTCTAGGTGGGGTCTCTCCCTTGCTCAGGCTGACCTGGATTTCACCGTAGTATCAGACCCACCTTGAACTCCTGGTGCATCACGATGCCTGGCTTGAGAGTTTTTAAAAATTTATTGAGACAGGGACAATATGAATATGGGCATGGGCACACCAGGGCTTCTTGCTGCTCTAAACAAGGCATGTGCCGCTGGTTTTATATACTTGCCGGGGAATTGAGCCCCTGCTGGCAAGCTTTGCAAGGAAGCATCTTTAACTGCTTAGCCATCAGCTATCACTGCAGCTGGAGACTTTTAAAAAATTAATTATTTGAGAACAGAGAGAGTGAACGTGAGAGTGTGAGTATGGGCATGCCAGGGCCTCTGGATGCTCTAAATTCTAGATGCTTGTGCCACTTGTGTGTTTGGCTTTACATGGATACCACAGGCTTTGCAAGTACCTTTGACAGCTGAACCATCTCCTTGGCTTGAGATTTTTCTTTTGTTGCTGTTGTTTTTTGAGGTAGTGTCGCTAACCCAGCTGACCTGGAATTAACTGTGTAATTTCAGGCTGGCCTTGAATTTACAGTGATCCTCCTGCCTCTGCCCCTCCTCCCCCCCATGCTAGGATTAAAGGCGTGCACCACCACATCCAGCTGGCTTGAGATTTTTGATCTAGAAATTTATTAGATTTTTATTAAATTTATTATAATTTCAATTTATTTCTTTTGGGAGGTTGTGATCAATCTATTTTATTTATGTTAGACAAGGAATTTTTGTCTGTTCTTTACTTGAAAAAAAAAATGCAAACCCAATGTCAGTTACCCCTTTCCTTTTCTATGTTACCTTTTCTTTGTGGAAATTTTCCTGGCTCTTAAACTCCAGCAGTATAGAGTTGTTGGGTTTTTATGGCATTTCAGGAAGGAGGAGGTTTGTTGAGCCAGCTGCTGGCTGGTAGGACACAGAAGAAGCTACTGAGCCAGGGACCACAGCTGTGAAATTCTGAGACTGCCCTAAGCTCAGGGTTTGTGATTGAAGGGGGAAGGAAGGTCACTAGGTCTGTGCTGTGTCTGAGAAGCAGCTTGGACTCAATGGCACAAGCCACTCCCACCCGTTCATCACTGTGTAGTCCTGTGAGCAAGCTTTGACCAGGAGCCCTGCTAGTAACAACATGGCACACCCCTGAAATCAGAGGCTTCTGAAAGTCAATATAATAATCCAGTGGAAGAAGTGTTATTGAGACTGGGCAGCTAAGAAAGGCTGTATGGCTTAATGGTTGTGTGGGACATGGGTTAATGGTATTGGAATATGTCAAAATGAAATGTAGCTTATGAAAAAAGTAATTACTTTTATGAACTTGCTTTTAATAGAGATTGGACAAATGTGGCATCCTGATTAATTTGTGAAGTGCAGTTATTGTTTCCAATTTAGTATGGCAAGTCTCTTAGTGCTGTGGGTTTATTTGATCTATTGTCAGCATTTGGGCTCTCTGATGTGCAGTGAAGCTGTTGAAGTGGCAGGTAGGTGCCAGAGAGACAGTTTAATGTACTTTGCAATTCCTAATTACAAGTCATTTATACTTCAGCTTAAAAAAATCAATGTAGGATTTATGCTTTTTCTTTCATTTACATAAAAAATGAATAGTACATAAAAAGAACTAGAGACCCTGCAGTAAGAAAAAGTTTTGAGCTGGGCGTGGTGGTGCATGCCTTTAATCCCAGCACTTGGGAGGCAGAGGTAGGAGGATCGCCATGAGTTCAAGGCCACCCTGAGACTACATAGTGAATTCCAGGTCAGCCTGGGCCAAAGTGAGAACCTACCTTGAACCCTCCCCTCCCAAAAAAAAAAAAGTTTTGAGGAGCTTGGGTTAACTCATCTGTCTGGTAGGGATAACAGAGTGGTTGAAGGATGTAGGAAGAAAGAAACATATTTTGAGGGTTGGGGAGATGGCTTAGCAGTTAAAGGTGTTGACTTGTTAAGCCTTCCAGTCCAGGTTCAGTTCCCTGGTTCCCACATAAAGTCAGGTGCACAAAGTGGCATGTGCATCTGCAGTTTGTTTGCAGTGGCAAGAGACCCTGGTGTGCCTTTTCTCTTTGCAAATTAGTAATTTTTAGAAAGAAATGTCTTTTGAATACAATGGTTTTTTTCCTGTGCATTTTAAATGCTTTTTTATTTCTCAAATGACAAATTCCTTCTGCGAAGCTCTGTAGGTAACTAGTTAGCTAAGATGTGGGTGCTGCTATTTGCCTCAAGTTTAGGAGGGAGTATATTTGCTTAAGGAGTCTTGGTTTTGGAATTCCCTTCCTTTTCAAGATACAGATCTGTGGAGCTCTCAGGACAAAGCATAAAGTATCACCTTATCTGTGGTTATTGTGACCTTCATGTGATTGTGGCCACTTCCTTTCTGTGCATCCAGGTGCAGTGTACAGGGCAATTGTCAGCCTCTCCAAAGGAACCCCCCCCCCCCACACACACACCCATTGCTAAACCCTTCCTTCATTTATATATTTTCTTTCTTTCTCTGAAACCAACCCCTACTTGGAATAAGAGACCCAAATTAGCCATTACAGATATCTGAAATTTTTCAAAATTTTATTTGTGAATGTGTGTGGGCCCATGCTTGTCAGGGTCTCCTGCTGCTACAATCACATGCCAGGCCCATGTACAACACCAGGTCTGACTTTACAAGGGTGCTGGGGAATCGAACCCATGCCGGCAGGCTTTGAAAGCAAGGACCCTTAACCACTGAGCCATCTCTTCAGCCTGCTGTTTGAAATTTTACTCCTTCCGTGTAATACGAGACAGTCACATTAGGACTTAATTGTCCCCCAGGATTTTTCTTCTATTTTTGTTTTTGTTTTGTTTTGCTTGTGGTGCTGGAGAACTCAGGGCAGCTCTAACTGCTACTGCTGTTTTATGATAAATGTCATCAAAAACAATGTTTTGAGGAGCTTGGGTTAACTCATCTGTCTGGTAGGGATAACAGAGTGGTTGAAGGATGTAGGAAGAAAGAAACATATTTTGAGGGTTGGGGAGATGGCTTAGCAGTTAAAGGTGTTGACTTGTTAAACCTTCCAGTCCAGGTTCAGTTCCCTGGTTCCCACATAAAGTCAGGTGCACAAAGTGGCATGTGCATCTGCAGTTTGTTTGCAGTGGCAAGAGGCCCTGGTGTGCCTTTTCTCTTTGCAAATTAGTAATTTTTAGAAAGAAATGTCTTTTGAATACAATGGTTTTTTTCCTGTGCATTTAAAATGCTTTTTTATTTCTCAGATGACAAATTCCTTCTGCGAAGCTCTGTAGGTAACTAGTTAGCTAAGATGTTGGTGCTGCTATTTGCCTCAAGTTTAGGAGGGAATATATTTGCTTAAGGAGTCTTGGTTTTGGAATTCCCTTCCTTTTCAAGATACAGATCTGTGGAGCTCTCAGGACAAAGCATAAAGTATCACCTTATCTGTGGTTATTGTGACCTTCATGTGATTGTGGCCACTTCCTTTCTGTGCATCCAGGTGCAGTGTACAGGGCAATTGTCAGCCTCTCCAAAGGAACCCCCCTCCCACACACACACCCATTGCTAAACCCTTCCTTCATTTATATATTTTCTTTCTTTCTCTGAAACCAACCCCTACTTGGAATAAGAGACCCAAATTAGCCATTACAGATATCTGAAATTTTTCAAAATTTTATTTGTGAGTGTGTGGGCCCATGCTTGTCAGGGTCTCCTGCTGCTACAATCACATGCCAGGCCCATGTACAACACCAGGTCTGACTTTACAAGGGTGCTGGGGAATCGAACCCATGCCGGCAGGCTTTGAAAGCAAGGACCCTTAACCACTGAGCCATCTCTTCAGCCTGCTGTTTGAAATTTTACTCCTTCCGTGTAATTCGAGACAGTCACATTAGGACTTAATTGTCCCCCAGGTTTTTCTTCTATTTTTGTTTTTGTTTTGTTTTGCTTGTGGTGCTGGAGAACTCAGGGCAGCTCTAACTGCTACTGCTGTTTTATGATAAATGTCATCAAAAAACAATAGTAGGCCAGGTGTGGTGGCACATGCCTTTAATCCCAGCACTTTGGCGGCTGAGGTAGGAGGATCACTGTGAGTTTGAGGCCAACCTGGGACTACAGAGTGATTGCCAGGTCATCCTAGGCTACAGTGAGACCCTACCTTGGTGGGCGGGGGTGGAAAGCAATAGAAATTCTCTAGTTGTAAAGTTTGCAACTGATGAGCAGTTGAGGTACATCTCCACTTCTTACTGAACCAGGAGCAAGCACAGGTGCTAGTTGTTTATACATTAGCATACTTACATTGATAGCCTTCATCAAGATGGGTGTGGTGGTACATGTCTTTAATTCCAACATTTAGGAGACTGCTGGAAGTAGGAATGCCAGGAATTTGAGGCTAGCCTGGGACTACAGAGTGTGTTCCAGGTCAGACTTTATAAAAAATTAAAGAGTGCCACAAGATGGCATACACCTTTAATCCCACCACTTGGGAAGAAGAGATAGGCAGATTGCCATGAGTTCGAGGCCACCCTGAAAGTACATAGTGAATTTCAGGTTAGCCTGGACTAGATCAAGACTCTACCTTTGGGGGGGGGGAGACAATAAATAAATAAACAAACAGATAGATAGCTGGGAGGTTTGAGAACCTGCCTTAAAAAAATCACAGAACATTCCCAATAATTCTTAATAACCTATCTCTGGCTGGCTAGAAAGGATACGCTTTATTTCCAAGGGATTGAGAATCCAGAGCTGTGGGTGTTCATGATCATTTGGTAACCTGCATACAGAAGGAAGTGTTTCTTTTCAGGAGAGAGCAGTAGAGGCACACAATGAAGAGTAGAGAGTAAGGACACTAGTTCCTCTTCTT
Organism: Orientallactaga sibirica; assembly: GCA_036365145.1. Taxonomy (NCBI): domain Eukaryota; kingdom Metazoa; phylum Chordata; class Mammalia; order Rodentia; family Dipodidae; genus Orientallactaga; species Orientallactaga sibirica. The sequence continues at coordinate 9,683,889 of JAEOAD010000003.1, read as the reverse complement.
CATGCCTTCTTCCCGCTTACTATATATAACGGCTTAACACCAGCTTTTACCCATTCTCATTTATGGCACACAGATCTCTTTGGAATTTGCAACTTCCCATCACCTCTTCCAAAGAACCAAAAGCCCTGCATGGCAGCAATCCTAATACTTGGGAAGTTCTTATTTCTGCCTGGACTATATAATGAGATCCAGAAAATGAACCAAAAGCCCATTTAAAATCTTAGGTTGGTGGTACATGGCAGCAATCCTAATACTTGGGAAGCTAAGAACCCGGTTCCAATCTACAGGTCCCAGCTAGCCTGGACTATATAATGAGATCCTGTCTTAAAATGCAAGACACTGCTGGCGCGCCCCACCTCTGTCTCCCTCTGACTGTCTCTCTCCAAAAATAAATAAAATCTTAAAAAAATTAAAAATGTGATTATGGATGGAGCTTAACTTCTTCCCACATATCCATTACTCATCTATTCCCAAAAATTAATTTCAAGTTTAGGAGATTGTATAACCATATACAGTCATTGTGCTCATTGGCGGTTTTTTAAAATACTACTTTTGTACCATTTAAAGTATACCTAATACCATGATCATACCTTATTAATTACAAATAGCTGCTCTGAGCTTGCCTTCACATGCTCTTTCTCAAATGAAATGGTTATGTAAAATATTAAGCCAAACACTAAGTGTATTTAAGTAGTTTTGGGGTTCTGAGTTGATGTTACGGAATGCTGTCATTGAAAGATCTGGGCAAGCCCAGTGGAAAAGAAGGGAAGGCTCCGCTCCCACCAAAACCTGTTCCTGGCTCCTCATGCACTTTGCCAGATGAATAGCTACCTGTGTAACATTTTTGTACAAGGAGGTTGGAGGATTGCTTGTAACCTTCATGTGCAGTGTTCACCTCACTTATGATGGGAAATGTGGCGAAACTTACATGGTGTCCCAGAGTTACTTCACCCACCATTACTTCTTTAGAACAGTGCTGGAGCAGGACATATGCCAATGTATGCTTCCTTACCTTGGTGGTGAAAATGACATTAGGCATCTGATCACTTAAAGTTCATTTATTTTCATAGGGAAAAATGGCATGTTCATTTTTCAAAAAATTTTTGTTTATTTTTATTTATTTATTTGCAAGTGACAGATTGAGAAAGAAGCAGATAGTTAGAGAGAAATGGGCATGCCAGGGCCTCCAGCCACTGTAAATGAATTCCAGATGCATGCTCCACCTTGTGCATCTGGCTTATGTGGTTCCTGGGGGATTGAGTGTTGAACCAGGGTCCTCAGGCTTCACAGGCAAGCACTTGACCACTAAGCCATCTTTCCAGTCCCGGCACGTTCATTTTATTATACCGGGGCAGTTATGTTCTATGTTAACTTTTCTTGGTAGTTCTGAACTCAGATTTAATTCTGTCAAGTCTTCTAACCATATATTGTCATATATTGTCCAGAGCAAGAGGATCTCAGATGGAATAAACTCTGCATCCTGGTTCCATCCTGTGCCAGCTTTATGAGCCTGGGTTTAGGAAGTGGCCTTTTCACCGTCACAGTCACCACAAAGTGCTGTGAGTGCAGTGTACTGGCAATGTCTGGTCACTCAGTGGGCAAGGCTGGGTCATACTGCTCCTTAATGCACAAAGGGCTACTCCTGGCTTGAATGAGACTGGTCGTGAGAGATTTTGGTTGCCATTTAGCAGATGCACACATGCTTGCCCAGTGTGCTGTGCCGCACAGATAGATGTTCTGTGCTCACTGCCAAGTATAATGCTGTGGAACAAGCAGGAAACGCCATCGACTGATCCCTTTAAAATTGTTCCTTTCCCTAAAAATTTTGCTTTTGAAACACCATGGTGACACCATGATGAATACTTGCTCTAGCAAGGAAGATTTGGTTCTGATTTTTTTTCCCCCCGAGGTAGGGTCTCACTCTAGCCCAGGCTGACCTAGAATTCACAATGTAGTTTCAGGGTGGCCTTGAACTCACAGCGAGCCTCCTACCTCAGCCTCCCAAGTGCACCACCATGCCCGGCTGATTTTTTTAAGAAGGATTTATTTACTTATTCATTAGACACAGAGAGTGGGGAGAGAGAGTGAGTGAGAATGGGTGTGCCAGGGCTTCTAGCCACTGCAAACTAACTCCAGACGCATGCCCACCATGTGAATCTGGCTTATGTGGGACCTAGAGAATAGAACCTGGTTCCTTAGGTTTTGCAGGTATGCACTTTAACCGCTAAGCCCTCTCTCTAGCCTTGGTTCTGATTTTTAAGTAACTTCACTAAACTGTTAATGGAATAGCTGATTCTTAATTAAAAGTTCATTTTTATTTATTTATTTTAATGTGAATGCTCAGAAAGGCTAGATTCATTCAACTCATTTAAAAAACTTCTAAGTAACCTCCCTCTTCCCCCACCCCCACATCCCCATAGGCTTGCCTTGTATATGGTGAGTCACCTGCATGTGGTGATACTATGGACTGGTTTCTGGAAGGCTTTGTGGTTGCTGGATCAGCAGACATTGACAACACACTCATGTCTGCTGATTCTCATATGAGATAGATTTGTCTTGGCTTTAATTCATTAATTTTGAAAAATCTCATGTACCAGGCTGGGTTAGAACCTGAACTTCCTATGCAACTGTAATCCCAAGTGGTGGGATTATAGGCGTGTACCACCATACCCAACTACTTATTTATATATTTATTTATTACTAGTTTGTTAATTTGTGCTTATATGTATGTGTGTGCATGTGCACACCAGGGTCTCTTGTCACTATAAATGAATACGTATCTGGCTTTATGCAGGTGGCTAGGGAATTGAACTTGGGCTGGCAGGCTTTGCAAGCAAGTGCCTTTAACCCTCTAAGCAATCTCCCTAGTCCTTCATTCTTACGTTGTTGTTTTGTTCTTTAAAAATATTTTGTTTATTTTATTTGAGAGAGAGCAAAAAGGCAGACGAGAGAGAGAAAAAATAAATGAGAACAGGCATGCTAGGGCCTCTAGCCACTACAGACAAACTCCAGAGGTATGCGCCACCTTGTGCATCTGGCCTATGTGGTATGGGGTACCTTTGGCTTCACATGCAAGCACCTTAACCACTAATCCATCTCTCCAGCCCTTATTTTTGTTAGTTTGTTTGTTTATGTTTGTGTTTGTTTTTTGAGGTAGTGTCTCAGGCTGACCTGGAATTCACTTTAGTCTCAGGGTGGCCTCAAACTCCTGGCGATCCCCCTACCTCTGCCGCCCCAGTGCTGGGGTTAAAGGCATGTGCCACCATGCCCAGCTGTTTTATTTCATTTATTTGAGAGATAGAAAGAGGAGAGAGAGGAGGAGAGAATGGGTATCCCAGGACCTTCAGCCACTGCAAACGAATTCCAGACGCATGTACCACCTTGTGTATCTGGCTTATATGGGTCCTGGGGAGTTGAACCTAGGTATTTTTGGCTTTGCAGGAAATGCTTTAACTGCTAAGCCATCTGTCCAGCTCCTTGTTTTGTTTTTTGAGGTAGGATCTAGCTCTAACCTAGGCTGACCTAGCATTGACTATGAAGTTTCAGAGTGGCCTCGAACTCACAGCCATCCTTTTACCTCTGCCTCCCAAGTGCTGGGATTAAAGGTGTGCACCACCATACTGAGCCTCCTGATTCTTTTATTATTGTTGTTGTTGTTGTTTTTAATTTAATGTTATCTGCAGTCAGTCTCATTATCTCTCTCTGTCTCTCTTTTTTTGAGGTAGGGTCTCGCTCTAGCCCAGGCTGATCTAGAACGCACTCTGTAGGCTGGCCTCAAACTCACAGGGATCCTTCTACTTCTGCCTCCTGAGTGCTGGCATTAAAGGACTGCACCACCATGCTGGACTTCTTTTGTTCTTTATCAAATAAATTATTCCTACAAATTTTGATTATATAAAATACCTACTTTGTAATTCCCAGAACATTGTAAGTGATAGGTTTCATTTGACTTGACAGGTTTATCATTTCTTTTTGAGGTTTATATTTTATAGATAAGCCTTCTGCACTCTCAAGTCTGGACTAGCTTTTATCCTGCAGTCCTATTTCTATTATTGTCTACATAATTTTCTGAAGGGTAAATTTTTAGAATCTGAGAGATGGTACCTGTTACTTCCAAAGAGCAAGTGAAGCTCAATTTCAGAACCTTCTCATGTAGACTCTGACTTCCCGTAAGAGAATGTATGCATGCTCTGGGGCCCTCTTGCCCTTGCCCTGGTGTGCATCTTCCCCACCTGTTTCTCTGTCCCTGTCCCCAGGGTCCAGTGCCCCTTTCTCCTTATGACTGCAGCTCATGCCAGTTTCTCCTGGTGGTGAAATACCGTGGGGGTTGGGGTGGGTGGAGGGAAGAGATCATGTGCATTCATAGAAGTTAGGCATTGTTCAGTAGCTCAGAAAAAATAAAATAAAATAAAATAAAATAAAATAAAATAAAATAAAATAAAATAAAATCGTAGAAAGGGTTTTTAATCCTATGCTTTCAGTGGGAAGTGCTATGGGATTCCATGATCTTTGATGGCACAGGAAACTACAGCGAATTAGTTTTATATAGAAGAAATCTAGTGCCTAAGAAGCAAAGAGGTCCACTTGTATAAGTTCGTTGTTCCTGGTTAATATTGGATATACTTTGCCAGATTTTTTTCTGGTTTCATTATACTTTATATTTTTTTCCAAGGATAATGTCTTTTTTATCTTTTGCTTGAGTCCCCAGCCAAGCCCGCCCCTAGCAGCAAGCCTGTTGAAGGACTTTTTTGCATACCACTATGATTGCTAGCTGACTGAAGGCTCTGTTTTCTAGCCTTGGTAAAATTATGAATTTAGCTTTTAATTTTTTAAAATATGGAACCAGATCTACAATTTACAAGTGGCTAACAGGTTTTTGTTTACTTCAGATATTTTAATGGGGGGTTTTTAGCACGTGCCTTGTTCCTTGGCAGAATTATTACATTGCAGATAGTTGGTAATTTGTTATTTTCATTAGAAAACAGTGAATGATGCTAGGTGTGGTGGCGCATGCCATTAATCCCAGCATTTGGGAGGCTGAAGTAGGGAGGAGTACCATGAGTTCAAGCCAGCCTGAGACTCCATTGTGAATTCCAGGTCAGCCTGGACTAGAGTAAAACCCTACGTTGAAAGAAAAGAAAATGAACTGATTTTTACCAAGGTTTCAAAGTAATTACACCTGCTTAAGTCACTGGTATTGCAGTAAGTTGGTCAGTTTGTTTTTGTTTTGTTTTGTTTTGTTTTGTTTTGTTTTGTTTTGTTTTGTTTTGTTTTGTGTTTGTGTTTGTGATTGTGTTTTTTTCGACATAGGGTTTCACTCTAGTCAGGCTGACCCAGAATTCACTATGTAGTCTCAGGGTGGCCTCGAACTCACAGCCATCCTCCTACCTTTGCCTCCCGAGTGCTGGGATTAAAGACATGCGCCACCACACCCCGCCTAGTTGGTCAGGTTTTTGAAGAAGTATTTTGGGTATACTGAAAAAATTTTTAATTTGCTTTTTGGAACATGAATAATACTCAAGTTTTTATTATTATTATTTTTGGTTTTTCAAGGTGGGGGTCTCACTCTAGCCCAGGCCAACCTGGAATTCAGTATGGAGTCTCAGGATGTCCTTGAACTCACAGTGATCCTTCTACCTCTGCCTCCTGAGTGCTGGGATTAAAGACGTGCACCAACACACCTGGCTTAGATTTTATTTTCCATTTTACACCATTTCCTCAAACAGCATACATGTAAAATTGGGTAGATTGGGGGGGGAATAATTACTAATTAATTAATATGATGTTTGATGTCACTATGGAAGAAACTTAAGAAGGAATGGGCCTCAGTGGTTAAAGATGCTTGCAAAGCCCACGGCCCAGTTCAGTTTCTCAGCCACTTACATAAAGCCAGAGACTCATTTGTTTGCAGTGGCAAGAGACCTTGTTGTGCTCATAACACACACGTGTGTGCATGCACACGCACATGCACCAATACATGCATGCATATGTGCACACACATACAAATAAGTAATTTTTTTTAAATGGAAGGGGAGTCGGGCATGGTGGCACACGCCTTTAATCCCAGGACTTGGGAGGCCCAGGTAGGTGGATGGCTGTGAGTTCGAGGCCACCGTGAGACTGCATAGTGAATACCAGGTCAGCCTGGGCTGAGACCCTACCTTGAAATGCTCCCCACATACACACAAATAAAAGGGGAGGTGTTTCACTGAGAAAGTAGACACAGATTGCAAAATAACTTACTTATTTTTAAACAAATACTTATTTTCAAGCAGAGAGAGGTAAGAGAGATAAGAGAGATAGGCAGAAAGAATGGGTGCATCAGGGCCTCTAGCCATTGCAAATGAATTACAAATACATGTGCCTCTTTGTTCATATGGCTTTACATGGGTACTGGGGAATTGAACCTTGGTTGTTAGGCTTTGCAGGGAAAAACCTTAACCACCCAGCCATCTCTCTAGCCCTGGAAAATATTTTGTTTATTTTTATTTTTTGGTTTTTTTGAGGGAGGGTCTTACCATAGCTCAGGCTAATCTAGAATTCAGTCTGTAGTTCCAGGCTGACCTTGAACTTAACAGCAGTCCTACCTCAGCCTTCCAAGTGATGGGATTAAAGGAGGGTGCCACCACACATATCTTGACTTTAATGTTAAGCCAGAATACCTAGAGATACATAGTTAGTACATTAATACAAGTTTGGATAAATGACCAGAACTACAACAGTAAGGTTAAAACATTTGCTCTTAATAGCAGTATAATTATACCACTAAACTTCTTGATTTTTAGTCAAGCAAACAAAACAATGTGAAATGTTCACCTGTGTCCTTTGGACAAAAATGGAAGAGAACTAGTGACCATTGTCTTGATAGTTTCATGTATCTTCCTATGTTAATTTTCTTCTTCCACAGCACGTTTTTATATACTAGCATTGTTTAAGCACCTTGTACATACTCCTGCAGCCTTAGCTCCCAGACTGGTCAAGCATTTACTATCTTTCAGTTGGAGACTCTAGAAGAAAATAGTTCAAGTGTAGTATGTATATGTTTTGTCTTGGTCTTTCCCAGTTTATGTGTTGGTATTGACTTTGTCCTCACTGAGTAGGGTTGAGGACATAGTCTAAGAGCTGACAAGAAATGCCCGCCTATAGATATTCTGCTTTCAACTGCAGAACACATGAAAGATTGAGTTTTCATGTAGAAAGTGACTTTTCCGAAGTGGTTTCTGTGTTAAAATTGTCAAGGTTGACTTTCCAGGAAAATGAAGCAATATGATGATTAAAAAAAAAAAAAAAAAAAAACCACCTATTCCTATCCTGTTCCTTTTTGCCATTGAGCACATTTTTTGTTACATGCTTTAAATGTTATTAGACCTTCTCTCAACTTCTCCCTGCCTGTCCCTCCGCTCTGTCTAGCATGCTCGAGGATGACCTTCAGCTCAGTGACAGCGAGGACAGTGACACTGAACAGGTGAGCGTACACTACCTGATGAGACCCGCCAGCCTTGTAACTCCATCTCACAGATCTGAGCTGCGTGTCCTAACCTGTTTTTTGTTCTTTCCTGGAACTTCTTCCCCTTACTGTGAATGCCCAGCCCCCAGAGAAGCCTCCTTCCTCATCTGCACCTCCAAGGTATTGTCTGTGGGTTTCTTGTCACTGTGTAGAAAGTTAGAATATTTCACCAGTTGGGAAAAATAAAGTTTTAACGTTAGTCCCTCCAAAACTATGAAGGGGAAGAAAGCACAGTTGAAGAAAAGTGCCACTTAATTATATTTTGGAAACTTAAATTGGCTGGTGGGAGATTATTAACCCTATAAAAGTAAAAGAGTCCTATAGCAACTGCTTACATCATTGTTTCGGATGTTAAAAAATTTGAGCCAGGTATGTTGGGGCATGCCTGTAATTGCAATATTTGGAAGACTGGGGCTGGAAGATGGCAAGTTAGAGGCCAGCTTGGGTTAGAGAGTGAGACCCTCTATCTTAGTTTTTATTAAGAATTTAAAAAATAAGTTGGACTATGTGTGGTGACTCATGCCTTTAATCCCAGCATTTGAGAGGCTGAGGTAGGAGGATTGCTGTAAGTTTGAGGCTAGCCTGGGAGACAGAGTGACTTCCAGGTCAGCCTGGGCTAGAGTGGGAAATCTTGCCTCCGAAAACTAAAAGAATAAAATTATAGTTAATCATTGGTATTATGTGACCAATATTTAAAAAGCATGAATGAAGAGATCAATGCAGTTATAAAGCTGATAGGTTAACTGTACTTGGAAAATCTATTCTGAAGATTTTTTTTCTAGAACTTGTTTCCCAGTGTTTGTTTTATTCCATATGCATGTGTGAGTTTGCATGCATGTACCTATGGAAGGCCAGAAAACAGCTCGGGGTTGTCCTTTGTTAAGACAAGATTTCTCACTGTGTTGGAGCCCACCAAGTAGCCTAGCCTGGCTGGTCAGCATCTTCCCAGGATCTGTCTGTCTCTGCCCTTCAGTGCTGGGATTACAACCTGCACCATACTGGCATAACGTTTACATGAGTGCTAGGGATCGAACTCAGGTCCCTATGCTTGCAAAGGCAAGCACTTTACCAACTGAGTCTTCTCTGTAGCCCCTCCTGTTTTCTTAGTTACGTGAATTTTCAAATTGTTTTGGTTGCTTAAAAAAAGAGTGACCTATGGTACATTTTAATCCACAGGAAAATGACACTATTATCACTTTTAAGTGAGCCAGTCATATTTTAGAAAATGTAATGCTTTGAGTTTTGGAAATGAGAAGTACTTGAACTTTTTTTTGAAGTACTTTTCCTGGTACTTAATGCAGTAACTTAAATTGGAAAATATCTTTCTTTCATGGACCAAGAGTTATTTTGTTACCTTGTGATGGTGTCCTCGTTCTTTCAAATACCAGGCCATCAATGGACGTGTGGCCATTATGGGAGTAATGTGTAGTGGATGGTAGAGAAAGCCCACTCCTTATGCAGTCTTAGAGGTTCTTAAGGTCAGCTTATTTGTTTATACCCAATTTTGTTAGAATTTCTGGTGGCTCATGCTGACTCAAAATATGACAAATTAGTCTTACGTGAAAAGTGTAGAAAAAAAGCAGAAGAGAAACCAAAGGGCAGAGAGAAGTTAGAGGTAAGAGTTCCATTGAAAGTGTGTCTTGGGAGGCAGAGATAGGAGGATCACCATGAGTTCGAGGCCATCCTGAGAATACAGAGTGATTTCCAGGTCAGCCTGGACTAGAGTGAGACCCTACCTCAAGAAACAAAAACAAACAAACAGAAAGTATGAGTGAATCATTTTTGAGTTCACCCTGGAATGACGTACCATCTATGTACTCAGTGTGTGGTTGATGCTCATATAGAGAAAATGGGGTGGGGGAAGGTTCGCAATTTGTTTAGCTTTTACACATTTTCTTTGGGTTATATATGGTAGGAACCAGCAAATTTAATAAGACATAGTAAATATTTTAGCCTTTGTGAACCACTTTAATCTGCTGAAACTACCCAGCTATGCTGTTGTGTCAGGAAGTAGCCACAGATGGGTAAAACAGTGGTTGTTGGCATGTTCTAATAAAATTTTATTTGAAAAAAACTGACAGCTTGTCCATGTCCAGACCCTGGTTTTCCAGTTGTTGATATCAGGCACCCAGCATCTAACTTAGATTATTTTTTGTTTTCTGTTTTTTTTTTTTTTTTTTTTTTTTTATGAGGTAGGGTCTTGCTCTAGCCCATGGTGACCTAGAATTAGTCTCAGGCCGGCCTCGAACTCAGTGATTCCTAGTGAGTGCTGAGATTAAAGGTGTGCACTACTGCACGCAGCAGATTTAAAAAAATTTTTTAAATAAATCCACATGATCTTTAGTAGTAAAATGCCAGTTTCTCTTTCCTGCAGTGAACTCTTTAAAAAATTTTTCAGTGCTTCTTAAACCAGTCTGGGCCCTTCTCTCCACACTGAATGGTTAGGAAAGATTGAGGCCTTTTTAAAAAATATTTTATTTTTATTTATTTATTTATTTGAGAGAGAGATACAGAAATAGGTAGGTAGAGAGAGAGAGAGAATGGGTGTGTCAGGGCCTCCGGCTACTGCAAATGAACTCCAGATGCATGCGCTCCCTTGTGCATCTAGCTTACGTGGTTCCTAGAGAATGAGCCTTGAACTGGGGTCCTTAGGCTTTAGAGGCAAGTGTTTAATCGATAAGCCATCTCTCTAGCCCAAGATTGAGGCCTTTTTTTAGGAGCAAGAGAATGTGTGGATCAGTGAGGAAGAAACCCACTGTGCACGGTTTCTCATGTTCTTGTTGGGTTGCTTTGCAGTGCTCCACAGTCACTTCCGGAACCAGTGGCCTCTGCGCCTTCCAGTAGCGCAGAGTCTGAGAGCACGAGTGACTCGGACAGCTCCTCTGACTCAGAGAGCGAGAGCAGCTCCAGCGACAGTGAGGAGAACGAGCCCTCAGAAGCCCCTGCTCCCGAGGTACCGTGGCACGCCCCCCTTCAGAAAGGCCATCCAAGATGGCAGGGAGCTGTCTTTGGGGACTGGAATCTGAGCTGTGGCTAACACTGACCCCAAATAAGACTTTACTGCTCCAGCCCCAGGGAACCATCTGTTTCCTGGTCGCTTACTGATGACTAAATCCTTGGCAGTGGAAAACAGGACACATGGCTTCCCTCCTTGGTTGGTGCACAAGAAATAGTCCATAATAGCTAGTGGTTTTCAAGCACAGCTCAGGAATGTTTGCCCACTGTTCTCTCTGCCCTCTGTTGAAATTTGTTTGAGGAGACTCTTATTTTAGTGTTAATGAAAGTTCTTTGTAAAACTTCAGGAATGTCTCAATCAAGAAAAGCAAAAGGAGTCTGCCTGATTTAGCAAGGGCTATAAGTAAATCACCACTAAAAGCCATGAATTTTGTTGATTGATGCCCAATTGACTTGCCAGAGCTCCAAAGTCTTATGCCTTCCTAGCCTGTGTGATGCAGGTGTAACTGTGTGTATTGTCAGCCACCTTTGGACTGCAATCAGTGAAACCAAAAACCCAAGCACGTAACTTCCCTGGAGAATTTACACTCTGTGCCGGATGGCTGAGCACAAGAAATTGTCCATAATAGCTAACAAGGTTGCCACATGTCCTCAAAACTTGGACACCGGTTTAAAAATGAGTCTAGGGAAGGATAGTAGGAAAAAAGAAGACATTCTTATTTTTGGTGTATAAGACCAGCCTATACAGAGAAATTACCTGCATATTTAAGAAGAGGATGCCAGGAGAAGAGGCTTTCTGATAAGAAAGCATTAGGGTTTTTTATCCTCACCTCTGCTTTTTACAGCAATGGCAGCCTCAGTCCAGCAGGAACGGAATGCATCTGGAGATCTTGTTAGGAGACTCCGGAGCTTGACTGAGCGTGGGGTTTGTTAGATAGGAGTCTAGGCCTGGCACAGAGACATGTTCAGTTCTTTTATTTGGGGGTAATTAACACGGATCAGCATTTGCTACATTTGAAGTACCTCTCAGAGTCTAGAAAGAGCTCTACTGGCTTGAGTGGTAGTAATTGCTACTGAAATAATGCTCAGTGTCTCAGGGGAAAGGATAGCTGAATATACCACATAGATCATTTTTGTGATGTTTATAAGGTCTTTGGTTATCTTCCATTTTTTAAAAAAAGATTATGTATTTATACATGTGTGTGTTCTGTCATTGAATTTTGGACATATATTTCCCACAACTATGAAGTTTTATTTTAAAAGTACATATAGGCCCATTTCTGTCTCCCTCTCTGTCTATCTCTCTCTGTCTCTCTCTCCAAAAATAAATAAGAAATAATAAAAAAATTTTTAAAAATAGGGCTGGAGAGATGGCTTAGCGGCTAAGGCACCTGCCTGCTAAGCCTAAGAATGCTGGTTCCAATGTCCAGCGGTTCCAATCTCCAGGTCCCACATTTAGCCAGATGCAAAATGAGGCAAGGGCACAATGCCGCACTTGCCCACAAGGGGGCGCACACATCTGGATTTCATTCACAGCAGCTGAGAGACTGCTGGCGCGCCCATTTCTGTCTCCCTCTTCCTCTCTGTCTATCTCTCTCTGTCTCTCTCTCCAAAAATAAATTTAAAAATAATAAAAAAATTTTTTTTAAGTACATATAGGGGCTGGAGAAATGGCTTAGCAGTTAAGGTGTATTTGCCTGCAAAGCCAAAGGATCCCAGTTCAATTCTCCAGGACCCATGTAAGCCAGATACACAAGGGGGCACATGTGTCTGAAGTTCATTTGCAGTGGCTGGAGGCCCTGGCATGCCCATTCTCTCTTTCTCTCTCTGCCTCTTTCTTTCTCTCAAATAAATATATTTTTAAAAGTACATATAACACCATAACTTTGGTTACTTTGAGTTACAAGTAATGGGACATGTGGTACTGCATATTAAAACATTTTTAAATAATTTATTTTAAAGTAAAATTTAGTATACCTTTAAAATGTAGAATTAAACATTTTAAAATTACTTCTTTTCCATTTCCACTTTGGAGTATACTAGCATTAAGAGGAGAGGGGAAGATGATAGGGCACACCCTGATTCTATCTGACAGTTGTCTGTTTAAACGTTACTTTACACTCTAACGTGATGAATCCCTTATGTTAACATCATCCTCATCTCAATACGTAACCTTAAGTGTACTGTACATAGGAAGGGCGGCTCCTGCATGTCCCCTTGTCTGAGCACACTCACTCAATTTCACCCTGAAAATGGGCCACAGGCCTCCCTTGGACACCCAAGACTGAAGTGGAAGTTATTTCTGTAAGCAGGACATTCCTTTAGGGACTATTAAATGGATTTCACTTCCACTCTGCGGTGGGGTGGGGTGGGGTTGCAGATGTGCTTTATACCAGGAGGGACTTCCCCTTTAGGCTCACACGTGACTACCCTTTCTGAGGTCTTGTCAGCAGCTGTAACCTAGGCGAGAGGAGGTCCACCCACACCGTTCCTGAGGAATGAGTGCTGGGAATGCTTTATTTCCTGATAGGTGTGGCAATGCTGTTGTGTCTTACCACCTTACTCCATCACGTAACTGCTAACTAGTGCTGCCAAAACTTTGAGTCTTTGGGGCTGGAGAAGTGGATCAGAGGTTAATGGCACTTGCTTGCAGTGTCTGACAGACTGGGTTAAACTCCTCAGTACCCATATAAAGCCACATGTACAAAGTGGCACATGCATCTGGGGTTTGTTTGCACTAACAAGAGGCCCTGATGTGCCCATTCTTTCTTTCTGTAACTCTTTCTCTTTCTCTGCTTACAAATAAATTAAAAAAGAAGATGATGATGATGATGATGAAAGGAATGAAAAAGAAAAAGCTGGGCATGGTGGTGCACGCCTTCAATCCCAGAACTCCAAAGGCAGATATAGGAGGAATTTCATCAGTTCGAGGCCACTCTGAGACCACATAGTGAATTCCAGGTCAGCCTGGGCTAGAGTGAGACCCTACTTCAAAAAACCAAAAACCAAAACAAAACAACAACACCAAAAACCTTTGAGTCCTTGTAGAAAATCATGTGTGACAAGTAGGTACCTGCCTAATCTTTCCCTACCCTTAACATTTGTCTTGCCATGTTCAAATAAGGTTTACATGTGACAGGATGTATTTGCCATCTTCTTCCCTCTCTCACTGCCCTGATATTGAAATGAGAGCCTGGATATAGAGTTGATGTGAGCATAGGAAGCCGTTCAGGAGATAACGTTACTATTACAGCAATGTGGGATAAACAGAGAATGAGGAGTTACATAGCTATCTTTTTACCCAAAGTATGCTTCTGTCTGCATTCTTCTGATCTATTTTGTTAGAAACACAGAAAGCCCAAACTACCCAGTGAATCTCTCAATTTCCTAACCATTTCCTGACCAGAAAGCATTTATATTGCATATTTTGCCTTTTTAGTTAACAAAGCTGAATTATTTGGTATATTTTGCTTTGGAAAATTATCAGCAATTTTCTCTTTAAAAATCCTTCATCTTGAGGCAGGGGTTGTAGCTCAGTGGTAGAGCCTTGGTAACCTAGCATGCTTCCCAGCAAGGCAAAGCAAAGCTAAGCTAATTGGATAGATCCAGCCTACTGGGATGGTCTTCTCATCCATGATCTAATCCTGTAGGTCACACAGACATCACCTTGTAGTTGGCTCCCTGATGCTTTGTATGTGTTATTTTGTTAGTTATGTAAGCCCCCACTAAGAACAAATGGATCCAGAAATACATATGTAGTAAACCACTGTCATGTAGTTCTTCCAAAAAATACATGATCTTCATTTTTTAACCTTGGTTATTTTTCTATATAAATAAATCTCATATAGAAATACCCATATATCTTATATTTATTGTATGTTGATTCACAATACTGGTTGGAACTTAAACATGTAATGGTTTTTGGCATTCTGTTACAATCGAACAGCCTGGTTGGGGAGACATGGTCGCTTGTGTCAGTAGTTAGTTAATTTAGCAACAACAGTTTACATGAGAGATGACTTAGAGGAACGTCTGTTGATTTGCCATGTCAGTGAGATAATCATCTTAATTTCACTGCTCATCACTGTTTGCTGTGGGCTCACCTTTTGCACCTTAGAAATAGGTATAGCTTCAGACCAGGTTGACTTTAACTAGAGGTTGTAATGTCTGGCTTAAAGAATTGAAGAGGGGGCTGGAGAGATGCCTTAGCAATTGTCTGTGAAGCCTAAGGACCCAGGTTTGACTCCTCAGAACTCACATAAACCAGATACACATGGTGGTACATGCATCTGGAGTTCGTTTGCAGTTGGCTACAGGCTGTGGCACACCCATATTTGTTCATTCTTTCTTTGTCTCATAAATAAATAAATTATATATATATATGTGTGTGTGTGTGTGTGTGTGTGTTTTTTTTTCCCCCAAGGTAGGGTCTCACTCTAGCCCAGGCTGACCTGGAATTAACTATGTAGTCTCAGGGTGTCCTTGAACTCACGGCAAACCTACTTCTGCCCGAGTGCCGGGATCAAAGGCATGTGCCACCATGCCTGGCAATAAAATATTTTTTTAAAAAGTTTAATTCAGGGCTGGAGAGATGGCTTAGCAGCTAAGGCGCCTGCCTGCTAAGCCGAAGAATGCTGGTTCCAATGTCCAGCGGTCCAATCTCCAGGTCCCACGTTTAGCCAGATGCAAAGTGAGGCAAGGGCGCACTTGCCCACAAGGGGGCGCACGCATCTGGATTTCATTCACAGCAGCTGAGAGACTGCTGGCATGCTCATTTCTGTCTCCCTCTTCCTCTCTGTCTATCCCTCTCTGTCTCTCTCTCCAAAAATAAATAAAAAATAATTTAAAAAATTTTAAAAAGTTTAATCCCAGCAGTCAGGAGGCAGAGGTAGGAGGATCATCTTGAGGACATCAAGCTTGCAAAGCTTGATGGCTTAGGTTAAATTCCCCAGTACCCGCATAAAGTTAGCTGCACAAAGTGGCACACTTATCTGGAGGTCATTTGTAGTGGCAGGAGGTCCAGGCATGCCCATTCCTCTGTCTCTTTCTGTTTGCAAGTAAATAAAAATATTTAAATTTTCAAGTTTATTTGCAAGGAGAGAAAGAGGGAGGAAGGAAAGGAGGTACACCAAGGCTTCCAGTTGCTGCAAATGAACTCTAGATGCATATGCTACTTTGTGCATCTGGCTTTATGTGGGTACTTAGGAATTGAACCAGGTAGGTAGGCTTTGCAGGCAAGCACCTTAACCACTAAGTCATCTCTTCAGCCCCTAAAAATCTTTAAAATGTGAAAATCAGATCTCTCTATAGATGATAATCTTGTACATAAATACTATAATGTTTATTTATTTATTTTTATTTTATTTTGTTTTGTTTTGTTTTTTTGAGGTAGGGTCTCACTCTAGATCAGGCTGACCTGCATTTCACTATGTAGTCTCAGAGTGGCCTTGAACTCATGATGATCTTCTTACTTCTGCCTCCTGAGTGCTGGGATTAAAGGTGCCTTATTTTAATTTTTTTTAGTATTTATTTATTTGCAAGCCAGGAAGTGGAGGGGTGGGGATGAATGCTTGAATGAGAATGGGTGCACCAGGGCCTTTTGCCACTGCAAATGAACTCCAGATGCATATGCCACTTTGATGCTACTCTGTGTATCTGGCTTTATGTGGGTACTGGTAAATTGAACCCAAGCTGTCAGACTTTGTAAGCATACAGCTTTAACTGCTGAGTGATCTCTCCAGCACTGTTATAATGTTTGTGTTTAATTTGTTTATAAGCAGACAGAGAGAAAGAGAGATAAGTAGAGGAGGGCTAGAGAAATGGCTTAGTGGTTAAGGAACTTGCCTGCAAAGCCAAAGACCCAGGTTTAGTTCCCAAGGACCCGCATAAGCCAGATGCACAAGGTGGCGTATGCATCTGGAATTTGTTTGTAATGGGTGGAGGCCCTGGTATGCCCATCTTTTTCTATCTTCCTTTCTCTTTCTCTCTCTCTCAAATAAATAAATACATTAAAAAGAAGAAGAAGGCGAGGGCTGGAGAGATGGTTTAGCGGGTCAGGTGTTTGCCTGCAAAGCCAAAGGACCCCAGTTTCATTCTCCAGAACTCATGTATGCCAGATGTACAAGGGGGCACATGCATCTGGAGTTCATTTGCAGTGGCTGGAGGCCCTGGGGCACCCATTCTCTCTCTCTCATATTTACTTCTTTTTTAAAAAATGATTTTAATTAATTAATTTATTTATTTATTTGAAAAATAGGCAAACACCTTAACAGCTGAGCCATCTTTCCAGCCCTATTATAATATTTTTAAGTAAGAGAAAGGAAATCAAATCTAGGAAAAGTCCTTTTCAGTTGTTTGCTGCAGGAAGGGTAAAGCCTGACATGCATGGTGAATTAGTAAAACTTAGTTTATTCATTAGCTACCTTCTGAAAAAACCTTGAGAAATACTTTTTAAAAATATTCTATTTTTATTTATTTATTTATTTGACAGAGAGAAAGGGAGGGGGGAGAGAATGGGTGCACCAGGGCCTCCAGCCACTGCAAACAAACTCTAGATGCATATGCCTCCTTGTGCATCTGGCTAACGTGGGTCCTGGTGAATCGAACTTGGATCCTTTGGCTATGCAGGCAAACGCCTTACTGCTAAGCCATCCCTCCAGCCCAAGAAAAGCTTTTTTAAAAAAATAAAGTTCTGAGTATTTATTCATTTTATTTATTAGAGAGAGGGGGAGAGAGAATGAGACTGGCTGTGCCAGGGCCTCCAGCTACTGCAAAGGAACTCCAAACACATGCTCCACCTTGTGCCTCTGGCTTATGTGGGTCCTTGGGAATTGAACCTGGGTCCTTTGGCTTTGCTAAGTCATATCTCCAGCTCGAGAAAAGCTTTTTTAAAAAAATTTCCACAAGATAGGGTCTCAGAGTGGCCTTGATGGGTGATCCTTCTACCTCTGCCTCCCAAGTGCTGGGATTAAAGGTGTGCACCACCACACCTGGCTTTTTTTTTTTTTTTTTTTTTTTAATAAACGAATTTAATACATTTTATTTATTTATTTGAGAGAGAGAATGAGAATGGGCATGCCAGGGCCTACAGCCACTGCAAATGAACTCCAGACGCATGTGCCCCCTTGTGCATCTGTCTTACGTGGGTCCTGGGGGATCAAACCAGGGTCCTTCCGCTTTGCAGGCAAGTGCCTTGACTGCTAAGCCATCTTTTCCAGCCCATGAGAAAAGCTCTTTTTAAAATTCCACAACCTGCTATTACTCTCTAATACGGTAGTTTACTAGTGAGAATGTTCTGTTCAGATTGCATCTTAGCCTCAGAACAAAAAGTGGATGTGGCAGTGATTTCTCAGCATTCGTGTGTGGCCTGTTAGTCAATATCCACTGGATGGAATTCCCAAATCACAAACATACTGGATGGCCTTTAGAGTTGTTACAGAGTCTGATCTGAATTTGACAAAGATGAACAGAAGGCAAATTCTTAGGTGTGGAGTGACTGCCAACTAACATAAAAGAACAGGTTATCAGTTCTTGTTAGTAACTCTCTTCTCTGTTTCTGTTTTCAGCCTGAGCCTCCAACAACAAACAAATGGCAGCTGGACAACTGGTTAACCAAAGTCAGCCAGCCAGCTGCGCCCCCAGAGGGTCGGAGCCTCATAGAGTCTCCACGCTGGTGCCAAGAAAATAAGGGTGGCAGTGACAGCAGCGGCGGCGGTAGCAGCCAGGAGCATCCTGAATCCAAAGACCCTCCCCTCAAGAGCTCCAGCAAAGCCCCCCACCCTGGGAAGAGAAGCTGCCAGAAGTCCCCTGCACAACAGGAGCCCCCACCTCGGCAAACTACAGGAACCAAACAGCCCAGAAAACCTGCCAAGGCCTTGGGCCACGTGGAGCCCCCAGCCAGCCTGCAGGTGGAGACTGAGCTGGGATCTCTTCCCTCTGGCTTGAAAGAGCAGACTTCCAAAGACAAGCCCAAGGTGAAGACGAAAGGAAGACCACGTACCGGGGGCAGCCAGGAACCCAAGCTCGCAGCCCCCACGCCCACCCCCACCCCCAGCGACAAGAGGAAGCACAAGAGCTCCCTCCCCGCATCCTCCAAGGCGCTCTCAGGCCCTGAACCCCCGAAGGACAATATAGGAGACAGGTGCCTGGAACCCTTTGCTCTTGTCCCCCTGACTCACAGCCGGGGTCCGCCCCACAGTGGTGGTAGCAGCAGTGGTAGGACTAGTGGCTGCAGACAGGCTGTGGTAGTCCAGGAGGACAGCCGCAAAGACAAACTCCCATTGCCTTTGAGAGACACCACGGTGCTCTCACCGCTCAGGGACACTCCGACCCCCACAAGCTTGGTGGTCAAGATAACCCTTGACCTTCTCACCTGGATCCCCTCGCCACCAGGCAAGGGGAGCCGCCCAAAGAAGCCAGAAGACAAGCAGGCGCCGGCAGGGAAGAAGCACGAAGCTGACAAGAGAAGCTCTGATGCCTCCAGCAAGGTGGCCAAGAAGAGAAAGGTGAGTACAGGGAGACCGGCCTCCCATGACAGTGTGAGGTGGCCCTGCTTGTGGCCGGGGGGCTCTGGGATCTTGGACTGCTCTGAGCTGTCTTCGAAGAGGCTAGAAGCCTGCCCTGGCACGCTGCATTTTGGCTTCTTCCTGCAGCCTCCTCTGGGCTGCTGCTGCTTCCATTCTGCAGCTACCCAGATCAGGTGTCCTCCACAGACATGGGAGAGGAGAGCTGCTCTTAGCGTCCTAAGGATGCATTTTTTATGTATTCAGATAACACTGGTGTTTACCACCTGGCCTCTGTTATTTGCCCTAGAAAGCTAGGTGTTAGATGAACTGACATGGTTATTAGTATTTTGCATTACTGAGCTATCCATGTTTTATTCCTATAGTCTGAGCTTTTCAATACCAGTAATATAGTCATATTTTAATTCATGACCACATATTTATTTATTTTTGGTATGAGTATATGTGTGGTGTGCATTCATGTATGTGTAGATGTGTTCATATGTGTGTGTAGGCCTTAAGTATGTTGTCCATCTTTTAAAAATAATTATAGCTGTGTGTGGTGGTGCACACCTTTAATCACCGCACTCAGGAGGCAGAGAGAGGATCGCCACGAGTTTGAGGCCACCCTGAGACTACATAATGAATTGCTGGTCAGCCTGAGCTAGAGAAAGACCCTACCTCAAAACAAACATACATACAAACATATATATACTTATTTATATATATAGTTTTATTTATTTACTTGTGAGCAGAGAGTGACTGAGAAGAGGCATGCCAGGACCTCTTGCCACTGCAAACAAACTCAAGATGTAGGTGCCACATGGTGTATCTGGCTTTACCTGGGTTTTGGGGATTTGAAACAAGGCCTTCGGGCTTTGCAAGCAAGCTCCCTCAACCACTGAGCCAGCTGTCTAGCCCATATCCATCTTTTTGAAACATAGTCTCTCATTGGCCTGGAACTCCCTGGTAAGATTAGACTGGCTGGCCAGTGAGCTCTAGGAAGTCTTCACCTCCTTACTGCTGGGATTGCAGGTGCCACCAGGCCTGGCATATACTTGGATGCTGGGGATCAAACTGGTCTTCATGTTTGTGGTTCTCTGACAGTGTTCTCTTTCCTCAGCCCCGTGACCACATCCTTTCTTACTAAATCATTTACCATATGGTTAGGATATCTTGCTGGGTAATGTAAGTTGATGAAATACCTTGCAGAGTACTAATTTATGATGAGTTTTAGAATTTTATTTTAAGAAGGCGGGGAAAGGCTACATTACTTTTCCTGGACATACCACTACTTTGAATAAAGTCCTTCTTTACTTTACTCAGAATCCTTGAGCTCTGGCTCTTCATGATGTTGAAAGATTAGGGAATGTTTCCCCAGGGCCATTCTGAGGCCCTGCCCAGGATCCTGAGACAAAAGCATAAGAAGGGCCAACCTTCTCTTGCTGACAAGGAATAACATCTTTAAAAATTTTTATTTATTTGCAAGCAGAGAGAGAACAAGATAGAGAGAAGAGTGATAGAGAATGGACACGCCAGGACCTCCAGCCACTGCAAACGAACTCCAGATGCATGTGCCCCATGTGCAGATGGCTTACGTGGGTCTTGGGGAATCAAACCTGAGTCCTTTGGCTTCACAGGCAAGCGCCTTAACTGTTAAGCCATCTCTCCAGCCCAGGAATAACACTTTTAATACTCTTCTGTACATGAAAAATGTTCACTCAACTGTGGAAGTTGAGCTAAGAATAACAGAGGGAAAAAGATCCTGATGCCTGCTGTCATGTCTGAGTCCTAACTGGTTAATCCACTAGGTTAAAAATATAACATGACTTTAGCAAAGGACCAAGGACAACTGTTTTCCAGAGCCGGGTTGCATGAGACAGGATGTGTGGCAGTGCATCCGCAGCAGGCAAGTTGAGTGGGATGGATCAGGTGCTCACTGGCGGGGCTGTTTCACAGGAGGGCAGATTTTTACACCAGAAAAGTTTTAAAACTTTTACAATGAGAAGGGATGGGCTCCTGGGTGTGTACACATGCATGTGTGCATGTACATGCAGTACAAAGCATTGTGAAGGAATTTGGTGGACATTTAACTCATTTAACCCTCCTGCCAGAAGGCCTATTGTTGCCTCACCCTCTTGGCTCCCTTGGCCTTGCATGGTCTCCCGTGCTAATCTGTCTTCACTGGAGAAGGGGGAGTACTCATTCTCCAAATCTATCCTGCCAGGAGTCAATGTAGGGAATTACAGGGTTACCCAGCATTCTCAGCCCAGTCCAGCCCTCAGTGCAAATCCGGAAGCCATGCTGGCAACAGAAAGGGAAGTTTCTCACTCTCTGTCTCTCTTGGCTATGAGCACTGTGCCCTCTGGAAGCCATGCTCAGGCTTTGGCTGAGCTCCTCGAGGGCAGCTCATGTAGCATTTTGTACTGAGCCCAGTGAAATAATGATCCCGGCATCTCAGTTAGTGCATGAGTTGTTTAAAGCAGCTGAGAGATCTGATCTGGACAAGTCTGCCTCTGAGACACCAGCAGGTCAAGGTCTGACCCCTGGGTTCCAAATTCTGGCTGCTTTCAGATCTCCCCAACTCTGATGACAGTTACGTAGGATGACAGGGGCCATCCCCCTGGTGTTCTTGAAGTTGCCGGGTAATCCTAAAGCTCCTTGGGGCTGGAAGCACTGGTGCACACAGCCTTGCTCGAAGGCCTCACACTGTGCAAAGCTTCCTTCCCTTCCTGGGTGGAGAAATTCCTCAGGTGTTTTGGGGTCAGCTTGGATCTAGGCAACCAGGAATTCCTTGCTTGATATGTGTCATTAGGGAGCAGCCTTGCTTAGAAGTTTTCAGATAAATACGCATAAAGAGATGTCTGCTGTGTACTTAATTGCTGAGAGGAGCTATGTGTCCATGTCCGTTGGCCTTTCTTCTTCCTGTTTGGTTCCAGATGGGAGGTATTTTGTGTGTACCCCTCATCTCCAGGCCTGCTGGGTGCGTCACCCTTGCTGCTAGTGTGGGGCTTCATGGCTGCAGCCCACCGACAAGCACAGTGGCCCCAGTGGGCAGCAGAGCCTGGACTGACGACCTCTGGGAATTGGGGTACTGTCCCCCTGGATTGTGAAAACAGTTTATTTTTAGTGTAAACACTAGAAAAAGCTCTAAAGACTCCATCAGAGCTGTTTCAGAATGTTCCTGGCCTTCACAGTAGTGGAATCTAGTGTTTTTTATAAGGCCCTTTCTGGATCCTGGTGGGAAGTCTAGCATATAAGGTTTCAGAGGGTTCACATGTCTTTAAAGCCATGTTAGCCTTTAACACCTATGAAAATTATCATGAAGAGCTCATGATAGGGGTTACGGATGTTTCTCAGTGATTGAATACTTACCTAACATTCGGAAGACACTAGATTCGGTCCCCAGTCCCACAAAACCAAACCAAAACAAACAAAAAAGGAGCAGATGGTTGTTAACTTGTTAACTGTGATGAGGCCATTAGATACACATATTTTTCACGACTTAACAAAGAGAGTTAGGAACAGATGTCAGGAACAGTGGCAACATTGTGAGGTAGAAGGTGTAAACTCAATCCTTCCTTAAACCACTGAATTTTAACAGTCTGATTACAGTTTAGAATTTCAGGTACTAACTTCCATTTGTTTTTATATAATTTTTAAACTAAGACTGCTTTCCAGATTTGAAGGGAAGACTAAAGTTGAGAATCATGGTATAATAAGCAATCAGGCTGAACAATTGAGAACATTTTTTAAATGCCCCTAGCAGTTATTATGTAAATCCTGTGCTGGGGCCCTTCTGTAGATAATATCTTATTCTGTCCAAATAATTCTTTCAAATAAGAGGATAGTGGGTTCCCACTTCTCCCTCCACCCCCCAGATAGGCTCACCTGGAACTAACTCTGCAGTCCTATGCTGATCTAAAACTCACAGCAATTGTCCTACCTCTGTCTCCCAAGTATTGGGGTTAAAGGCTTAGGCCACCATGCCCAGCCTATTTTAATTTTTAAAATATTTATTTATTCATTTATTTGAGAGAGAGCATATGGGTATGCCATGGCCTCCTGCCACTGTAAACAAATTTCCGGTATATGTGCCACTTTGTGAATTTGGCTTTATGTGGGTTCTGGGGAATCAAACCATGGCCGTCAGGTTTTGCAAGCAAGCGCCTTTAACTGCTGAGCCATCTCTCCAGCACAGTAGTTATTTTTTTGTTGCTGGTTTTTGTCTTTCATTTTTAGTTTAGAGACAGTGCCTCACCTTGCAGCCTGGAAACCATGGATCTCAATATCCTCCTGCCTCAACTGTCAAAGTGCTGGGATCACAGGTGTATGCAGCTGCACCTTGCTCAAATAACTAGACAATTTTTTTTTTTGTGGGGGAGGGTTCAAGGTAGAATCTCACTCTAGCTCAGGCTGACCTGGAATTTACTATGTAGTCTCAGGGTGGAGTCAAACTCACAGTGATCCTCCTATCTCTGCCTCCCAAGTGCTGGGATTAAAGGCATGAGCATTATGCCCAGCTAGGCAATCTTTTTTACTGGTGATTTTGATGAGTTAAATGAGGGAAGGTGTTTCTTGAAGTCTTCCTTTTTTCTAAGTAATTGCTTTACCAACCAAGACCAAGATATTTAGAGGCAAAGATATTAGTGCCATGTATACACTTTGTAGAGGGGAAGGAAGGTTGTGTTTACATGATGGGAAGAGGTACATTTTATTGCTTGGGATGGTGGTTCCATCATTCTTTTCCATACAAGGTCTGTCTTTTCTTGGGTTGTTTTTCCAGACCACCATGCCAAAATTCTGTCCTTAAAAATGAAGGGTTTGGGCTGGAGAGATGGCTTAGGGGTTAAGGCGCCTGCCTCCTAAGCCTAAGAACACTGGTTCCAATCTCCAGTGGTTCCAGTCTCCAGGTCCCACATTTAGCCAGATGCAAAGTGACACAAGGGTGCAATGCCGCACTTGACCACAAGGGGGCACACGCATCTGGAGTTCGTTCGCGGCAGCTGAGACACTGCTGGCGCGCCCATCTCTGTCTTCCTCTCCCTCTCTCTCTCTCTCTCTCTCTCCTGTCTCTCTCTGTGTCTCTCTCCAAAAAAAAATAATATTATTAAATAAAAAATAAATAAAGGGTTTGAAATCTGGTCTCTTATAATTTACTAAAGTCTCTTAGACCTACTTACCTTGCACCTGTCATTTGTCTTAAGAGCACAGCAGCCATGTGGTAGCTGAAGCTGCTTTGGTCACTCAATGCCCTCAACCACAGAGGAAGAAGAGTTGATCAAGTTTCCTTTCTTCTAGTGTTTACTGTCCTCTCAGTATTAGACTAGCATCTATGTCGTCTCCTTTTTGAACCTCCTTCAGAGAAAATTGGCCCGAGTTGCCCAAAATATTATCTGCCTCATCATTTTTCCTCTGCTTCTCCTGCTACCGAGCCCGTTCACTTCCCTTTAGGAATCTCAAGAGATACTTTGAATAACTTGAGTGCAGAAAAAGCCCTAACTGTTCCTTGTCCTGCAGTCACCTTTCCTAGAGGAGATCTGAGAGGCCCTGGCATCAAGTGACTGCTTAGTAACCATCAGCCAGGAGCTCCTGTGTGTGCCTCGCCCCGTCCAGTGGTCTTTCCTATCCTTTTTCTGCATTCAGTGTCTATTGGGAAGATTCTTGAGTGAGACACAAGGTCAGAGTTCAAGGTCAGTGTGTGAGTGGTGGTTACAATTTGTTGGGCAGTTGCAATATCCTTATTAGCTCTTGTCTTCCATTTCCCCACCACTGCCACCCCAGTGCCAACACACGTCCCTTCTTCACTATTCCAGGTTCCTTTTCAGACCCTCCTGCCTCCTGTCATAACCTCCTGGTGCCTTTCTGCCAGTCATAGCCTGTGGCCACACATAAGTGTCAGTTTTGGAAAAGAGTGTCTTTGTTTTCCCCTGACCTCCTGGTACTTGCATGGTAAGCCAGGATACCATATCCACAGCAGGGCACCTTGGAGATGAACTCTGAGGGCCTCTCTGAGCCCCATCTCTTCCTTGTATGTTCTTGCTTGTGCCCTTTGCTCCATCCTGAAGATGGAGCAGGCAACACTTGGCACATCACCCAAGGTCCCTTGGCATAACACACTGAGAAAAGCAAACAATGAGTTGGGACTTGATGGGTAACTGGCATCTTCCTATATGGAAAGCACATGTACCACTGAGAGAAAAACAATCTGAACCCCAGACATTTGCCCAGGCTTCTTAAAGTGGGGGTGATCTGGGGATACAACACAGGGCAGAGGAACATCATTCAATTTTTTTTTTTCTGAAAGTTTCTTGCTTTCACCTGATTTTCGCATGGCTTCTTCACCTAGAAAAACCTGAAGAACTCTATGCCACCTATAATCCCACAGGTTTTACTCTGAGATTTCAAGTCATAGTTCTGACACCCACTCCTATGTGTCCCTACATTAGTGATCCTCTCTCCAGACCAGATTGTTCACGCAATCCTGCTTCCCAGGACTTCGGCTGTACCTCTCAGCTGCCAGACTGCGATTCTGTACCAGCTGACGGATGCCCAGAGCTGCTCTGCAGAAGCCTCGGCCTGACCCAGTCAGAGGGGATGACGTTTAAGTGCACAATGTGCAGGGAGCAGGGTGCGCCAATGTGAGCCAGGGGAAAGGGCTTCGCAGCCTGGCAGAGCCCACAGAGAGGTTATTGCTGCTTACTTTAATGGCCTCCTTTCTGCTATAAAATGTTACCTGCGTCTGAGTTATATAAATATAAAGTTTATCATCCCAGTCCCTTGTAAATGGTAGTGTTTTTAAATGCCTGCTTGAGGTTGGTGTCTGGCAAGTTCTTGTTGGCTGGCTCCTCTCAAGTCCGTGATTGGCACAGGCCAGTGGTGAGAGTGAATCTTATGTCCATGTGTGGGTTAGGTCTTCTGCTTGGTTTGTCATCCTAACCAGCATGTCCTAAGCAAGGTGACAATACACAGACAAAAGTTAACTCTCGCTTCACCTCTGGACTTGGACGCTTCCTTGCAGAAGCCATTTTGTGGATGGGTATGTGTTTGGCTTTGCCTTCTGCACTTCTGGAAATATCTTCCAGAAAAATGTGTAAGTAGAGGCTGGAGAGATGGCATAGAAGTTAAGGTGCTTGCCTGAGAAGCCTAAGGACCCAAGTTTGATTCCCTAGAACCCATGTAAGGCAGATGTACAAGGTGGTGCATGCGTCTGGTGTTTGTTTGCAGTGGTTAGAAGCCTTGGTGCACCCATTGTCTTTCTCATTCTGCCTCTTTGTCTGTTGGATAAATTAAAAATAAAATATTAAAAATGTATAAGTTAGCAATCATCTGTATATTTAAGCAGAATTTTTGACTTTGGCCATCCTCTTATGGGTTGCTGGGACACCTGTGTAGCCTTCAGCCTAAAGCTCAAGAGAATTCCCTGGGCTTTTTAGTGATAGGGTGTTTGAGCACAGTAGGTGCCTAATGGACAGGGGCATTCTGGGCCTGTGGCAGAGTTCTCTTGTAACACCTTGTTGAAGTCCCTGTGTTTGGCTGTCTTAACTGCCTAGCCATCTCTCCAGCCTTAATCAACCAATCAATTCTCTCTCTCTCTCTCTCTCTCCATATATATATATAAAATTTTATTTTCAGAGGATGTTGGAAAGACAGCAAAGGACAATACTGGAAGAAAAATTAAGAGAGAAGGCCAGAATATTTGAGGAACCATTTTCATGAGTGGTATATCTATGTGATTGTTTCTATAAAGGTGTTCAGAAGATTTTATAGCCTTTTTGTTTATTTGTTTCTCCAGGTAGGGTCTCACTGACCTGGAATTTACTCTGTAGTCTTGGACTAGCCTCAGACTCACAGCTATCCTTCCACCACTGCCTCCTGAGTGCTGGGATTAAGGGCATGTGCCACCACACCCAGCTAATTTTTATTTATTTATTTGCAAACAGAGAGAAAGAAGAGAGATGGAGAGAGAGAAAGGGCATGCCATTGCCTCTAGCCACTGCAGACAAACTCTAGACACACAAGTCACTGTGCATCTGCTCTTACTTTGGGTACTGGGGAATTGAACCCCAGGTTGTTAGGCTTTGCAGGCAAACACCTTAACCATTGACCCATCCAGCCTGCTGCTGCTGCTTCTCCCTCTTTTTTTTTTTTTTTTTTTTTTTTTTTTTTTAGCAATACTCTTAGTTTTCATGAGAGGAGAAATAAGTTTTTAGCATTCTACTCTAAATATTATGTTAAACATAGAATAAATTAGTAGATGTAGGCAGTCAGTTCTTTTCAAAGAAGTGAGGAGAACCTCCTAAAATAAACCCCTGTAACTTCAGTGTGAATGTACATGCTTTATTCTGCTTTGGTACTGGGGCCTTGCACATATCAACAGTGATGTGTTGAAGTCTATTTGTTCTTGTTGTCAGCTATTATTTTTGACATCTTCCCTTGCTTGGATACAAACCACATCCAATTCTGATTGTCCTGAAGTTTTATTTAGCCACGAAGAAGAATGGAATTATGGAATATATAGAAAAATCTATGGAGGGGCTGGAGAGCTGGCTTAGCAGTTAAGGCACTAGCCTGCAAAGCCTAAGGACCTAGGTTCTATTCCCCAGTAACCACATAAGCCAGATACACATGGTGATGCATGCATCTGGAGTTTGTTTGCAGTGGCTAGAAGCCCTGGTGCACCCATATTCTCTCCATCTCTCTCTTGCTTTCACTCTCTCACACACACATAAATTAGTAAAATTAAATATTTTAAAAAATGGATGGAACAGGGCTGGAGAGATGGCTTAGCGGTTAAGGTGCCTGCCTGCGAAGCCTAAGAATGTTCATTCAAATCTCCAGGTCCCACATTTAGCCAGATGTAAAAAGTGACGCAAGCACACAATGTCGCACATGCACACAAGGGGATGCACACATCTGGAGTTCGTTCACAACAACTGAGAAGCCCTGGCACACCCATTCTCTGTCTCTCTCTCTCTCTCTCTCTCTCTCTCTCTCTCTCTCTTTCTTTCTCTCTGTCAAATTAAAAAAAAAATGGATGGAACTGGTGATCATCATGTTAAGCAAAATAAACCAGAATCAGAAAGATAAATATCTCATGTTTTCTTTCTTGCAAAAGCTATAGTTTAGAAATAAATAACACGAAAGTAGAATGGGCACTGTTTGGAAAGAGGAAGGGTACCAGCAGGATGTAGGGAGGAGAAAGAGGCGGTAAGAGGGGTGAATATGTTCAACATACATATAGGAGAATGTTGTGATGAAATCCATTATTTAGTATTAGCTTGTCCACTCCGTCCACATCACATATAGCCCCTGCAAGTGAATGAAGTTGACATTTACACGTAGGTGTCTACAGTTGTTGAATTATTTTGTTTGCATTTTCTGTATTTTTTTCCTTCTTTTCTGTACAATTATTATTATTATTTTTATTTTAATTTTTTTGGTTTTACGGGGTAGGGTCTCACTCTGATCCAGGCTGACCTGGAATTAATTATGTAGTCTCAGGGTGGCCTCAAACTCTCGGCGATCCTCCTACCTCTGCCTCCCAAGTGCTGGGATTAAAGGTGTGCACCACCATGCCCGGCTATAATTTTTTAAATTATTAAATTATTATATTTATTGAGGGAAGTACAGAGCCAAGGAAGGCACTCACATGGCTAGAGATCCCACATGGAGGGCCTGGAAAAAAGGAGAGAGAGAGAGAGAGAGAGAAAGAAAGAAAGAAAGAAGAAAAAAAAAGAAAGAAAGAAAAGAAAGTTCAGGGAGCTCCTGCCATGGGGAGAGCTGAAGGGGAATAAAGAACCCATTCAGAGCCAGGTGTGGTGGTGCACGCCTTTAATCCCAGCACTAAGGAGGCAGAGGTAGGAGGATTGCTGTGAGTTCAAGGCCACCCTGAGACTACATAGTGAATTCCAGGTCAGCCTGGGCCAGAGTGAAACCCTACCTTGGAAAAAACAAACAAACAAAAGAACCCATGCAGAGAGCCAGCCCAGGCCCAGCAGAGGGAAAAACTGACCCACAGCTGGAAGTTCCCAAGTGATGGGAGAGAGCTTTATAATTGTTTTTAATACTTGCTTTATTTGTTATCCTTCAATAACAGAGTGAAGCAGAAAGAGATGACTGTAGCAAGAAAATCAGACTGGAGAAAGAAGTCAAGTCACAGTCGTCATCTTCATCATCCCACAAAGAATCTTCCAAAACAAAGTGAGTACAGGGATTAGTGCATTCAGGAGCTTCCTCAGGCTCACTTTGATGTGTTAAGCTTGCTTCCTATGGTCCACGCCTTGGGGAGCAAAGGTGGATTGATCAGAAGCATTTCCATGAAGGGAAATGTCTTAAACATCTGCACTGACTTGTTCTTTTTGTTAAAAATGTCTCTATTAGTGGTGCTAAGGATGAACCCAGAGCCTTGTGCATATCACATTAGTGTTCCATCACTGAGCTAGGCCCTGGCCAGGAACCATTTTTTTCTTAGAGGAAAATACAAGCTAGTGATATATGTCAGTGGTAAAGCACTTGCCTAGCAGGTGCGGGGCCTTTCATTCAATCCTCAGTACTGCACAGGGTGACAGACAAGAAAGGGTATTACTGTTGTTCATTCTTCATAGGATGAGAAACAGGGAAAAAGAGAGGTGGGAGGAGACAAGAGACAGGTAGGGGGAGAGAAAGGATGAGAAGTGCTTCAAGTCACAAGGTTCTTTCTGAGTCTTCCTTGGACCACATGGATCCGGGGTTGGTACTCCTTTTAGATGAACAAGAACCTGTAGCACTGTCAGGTTTCTGTCGCTGGGGAAAAAAATGGCAGATGAAAATCTAAAAGGTAATTGTTACTCTGGTACATATGAGCATTTGCTTCAGAAGGTGATACAGCAAACAAGTTTGTAGTCTAATAATGGGATTGAGGGAGATGCCCAGGGTATGTGAGGGGCTGGAAGGGAAGTGTCAGATATGGAGGTGACAGCTAAACTTGCTTGCTTGTTTGGGTACAGGTAGGAAATAATTGGAGCAAGATATAAAAATAGTTACAGAAAGTAAGGACTTTGGGCAGAGTTACTGAAAAAGTATGCAACTCTGAGCTGGAGAAATGGCTTAGTGGTTAAGGTGTTTGCCTGTGAAGCCAAAGGATCCCGGTTCAATTCTCCAGGACCCACGTAAGCTAGATGCACAAGGGGGCACATGTGTCTGGAGTTCATTTGCAGTGGCTGGAGGCCCTGGCACACCCATTCTCTCTCTGTCTGCCTCTCTTCTATCTCTCTCTCTGCTTGCAAATAAATAAATAAACATTTTTAAAAAGTATGCAACTGTATTACTAATGGAGAGGCCTAGGTTTTTCAAAGCACCAAAAAAAGTCCCTAAAATTTGTTCTTTCTGCAATACAATAATGTGCCCTATGACACGACAATCTTTGGTGCCAGTGACCATTTTGTCCTTCATAACCAAACCAAGCAGAGATGTGTGTTCTGCCCCCACTTAGTTTTATATGTTTTACTCCAGGACACCCAAGCCCTCCTCAGAGTCCTCAAAAAAGGAAATGCTCCCCCCTCCACCTGTGCCATCTTCATCCTCGTCATCCTCATCGTCCTCTTCCTCCCAGAAGCCAGCCAAGCCTGCACACAAGAGGTCAAGGCGAGAAGCAGACACCTGTGTCCAGGACCCCCCCAAAAGTGCCAGCAGTACCAAGAGCAGCCATAAAGATCCTTCCGTTCCCAAGCACAGAAAAGTACCAGGGAGGGGCGTTGGAGGCTGCTCTGAACACAAAGTGAGTAGCAAATAGTGGCCGCAGTAAAGGGTGAAATGGAAGGTATTGTATATCTTGCATTTTCATATTTAAATTCCTGATGTCAGTTTTCACCTGGTTTGCTTGCTTGCTTGTTATCTATTTGTCATCTATCAATGAAAAACAGATCTTATGTAGCCCAGGGTGACCTCAAATTCACATTGTAGCTAAGAATGACCCTTTTCTCTCTCTTCTTTCTCTCTCACTCTATCTTTGATTTTGGAGAGGGCTTTCAAGTTTGGGTCCCACTATCTTTGATTTTCTATAGTCCAGGGCTTTCAAGTTTACCTCTGCCTCCCGAGTCCCACTACCATAACTGGCACAGAGCTTTTTTTGGGGGGGGGACCAAGGTAGGGTCTCACTCTAGCTCAGACTCACCTGGATAGTCTCAGACTGGCCTTGAACTCACAGCATTCTTCCTACCTCTGCCTCCCAAGTGCTGGGATTAAAGGCGTGTGCCACAACACCCGGCCGGCTATATAAGATTTTTATTAGAGTCCTATTCATGATAGCAAACACCTGAATACAATCCATATACATGTCAAAACATATTCACAGCTCAGCTGCATGCTAGAATGTTACATAGCATTTACAATGAGTGAACTAAAATGACCCAAAATAGATGAATTCCAGTAGTATCCTTTGACTTAAACAAGTAAGTCCCGAAGATTATGTTGGTGCACTTTTTCAAATATGTGTATCTGTACTTTATAAATACAGGCCCGGCAGACCCTTCTCATTTTTTGCTGTCATCTTCTCCCTAGGGCAGGGATTACAGGTGGGCACCACCACATTCCATTTATGCTGGTGATCAAAACCAGGGCTTCTTGCATGCTTGGCAAGCATTGTACCACCTGAGCTGTATTAATGTGGCTTTGATTAGATCTCTTTGAAGAGTAATGATAATTAATATTACAGAAAAGCTTGGAGGTCAATATATTTTATTTTATTTATTTTTTGAAATTTTTTGAGATAGGATCTCACTGTAGCCCAGGTTCATCTAGAACTTACTCTGTAGCTCCAGGCTGGCCTCAAACTCAGTGATCCTCCAATCTCTTATTTCTGAGTGCTTGAATTAAAGGAATGCACCACCATGCCTGGCTGATGTATTTTTCTTAAAGTGTTAAGAAGTGGAAAAATCAGAATAGGTGGGCTTTTAAAAATATTTTTATTTGTTTGCAAGCAGAGGGAAGGAAGAAGGAAGAGAAGAGAGAGAGAGAGAGAACAAATATGAATGGATGTACCAGGGCTTCTAACCACTGCAAATTCAGGTGCATGTACAATTTGTGCATCTGGCTTTACATTGGTACTGGGGATTTGTACCCAGGCCACTAGACTTTGCAAGTAAGCATCTTAACCACCAAGCCATCTCTCCAGCCCTCTTTGTTTTTTAAATGCTTGTATTTTTATTTAGTTGCAAGGATAGAGGGGAGGGGCACTTTTAAACCCCTTAGCTATTTCTCCAACCCTATTACTTTGTTTTTGATGCAGGGTTTCCCTCTAGTCCAGTGTAGCTCTGTATGCTTGACAGTTCTCAGCCCATGGCCTCCCAAATGCTGGGATTAAAGGCATGTGCTACTACACCCAGCCAGAATAAGCTTTTTTAAAGGAAAACTTTTAAAAAAATACATTTTACTTATTTGAGAGAGAGAGAAGGAGAGAATGGTCACGCCAGGGCCTTCAGCCACTGAAAATGAACTCCAGATGCATGTGCCCCCTTGTACATCTGGCTTACGTGGGTCCTGGAGAATCGAACTGGGATCCTTTGGGTTTGCAGGCAAATACCTTAGCCACTAAACTATCTCTCCAGCCCCAGAATAAGCTTTTGAGGTGTTTTTCTTAGACATTTTAGATGTTGGCAGTAAGAAATGGGTTTCCCCAGTTCTTTAAAATACCAGGTTCTAAGGTCAGACATCATCTCTTCTCGTTAAACTGAGGTGGTATGTGTGGTGTGTGTGTATGAATGAGAGAGAGAGAGAGAGAGAAGAATGCTGTGTGTGGTTCTTTATTGTCTTCATATCTTTTTCTATTCCTGACAGTCACAAGCTGCAACCTCAGTTGCATCTAGCTGGGAGAGTGCTGAGTCAAGCTAAAGGGCAATGTTTAATTTGCTGCTTTTTAAACTGCTATTTTGGGATATTTCCAAAAGACCTACTTTAAGAAAATGGTCTTCTAATGGTTCGACAAAGTGTAATGTACACGTGTGTTTTTACAGGGACCTTCTGGAGAAACTGCAGGTCCTTTCCCAGTGCCTTCTTTGCCAAATGGTAACTCCAAACCAGGGAAGCCTCAAGTGAAGTGTGACAAGTAAGTCTTTGCTTTCTTCTCACCCTCCCCCACTCTCCTCTTTACCTTGCTGCTTTTCCTTCTTTACTTACCTTCTCCTGTTCTTTTTCATTCTTCTCTAGTTATTTTTCCCCATCTAGTAAGTTTAGGTTCATGTAATTCACCTCTGCTTCTTCCTCTTCTTTTTCAGACAGCAAGCTGATTTTCACATGAAGGAGGCTAAAAAGTTGAAGTACAAAGCAGAATCAATGGTCAGTCTGGCCTTTTTAAATTTTCTTGTATGGAATGTTTTCTGATTAAGAAAAAGCATAGTCTGTATTTGACATATTGTACAAGGGGAAGCATGTGTATGGGGGATCCTGGGAAATGTAGTCTCCCATCTACTATACATTTCACACCATGAAGTATTTCTGCATTAGGGAGCAGATCCTGAGAAATGTACTCTCTATTCTGCTGTATTCCACACAATGGTGTGTGTTTGAGGGATTCTAGGACGGGGACAGCAGGCAGCTGGCATGTGTTGGCCACAATGTGAGCAAGTTACCAGGATCTTATGACCACGGGATAAGGAGTTTTGATGGAATTACTTTCTTTTGCTCTATGGATTCAGTCTGATCACAGGCAGATTTACAAATTATCCAGTCAAAAGTGTGCATTGGGGGGGGGGCTGGAGAGACGGCCTAGCAGTTACCTGCCTGCAAAGCCTAAGAATGCCCGTTTGAATCTCCAGGTCCCATGTTTAGCCAGATGCAAAAGTGACGCAAGCACGCAATGTCACACATGCATACAAGGGGGCGCATGCATCTGGAGTTCGTTCACAGTGACTGAAAAGGCCCTGGTACTCCCATTCTCTCTCTGTCTTTGTCATTCTCTCTGTTTCTCTCTCTCTCTCTCAAATTAAAAAAAAAAAAATAAATTGGGGCTAGAAAGATTGCTTAGCAGTTAAGGCACTTGCCTATGAAGCCTAAATATCTAGGTTCGAGTCCCATGTACCCATGTAAGCCAGATGCACAAGGTGACACATGCATCTGGAGTTTGTTTGCAGTGGCTGGAGGCCTGGTGTGCCCATTCTCTCTCTCTCTTCCCCTCACTCTCTCTCCCTCTCTCTCTCACATAAATAAATAAACAATAAACATTGCATCTAGAGCTAGAGAGATGACTTAGCAGTTAAACGCACTTGCTTGCAAAGGTTGATGGCCTGGGTTCAATTCTCCAGTACTCACATAAAACTAGATACACAAAATGGTGCATGCTTATGGCATTTGTTTGCAGTAGCAAGAGGCCCTAGCGCACTCATTCTGCCCACTTCTCCCACACTTGAAAATAAATGAAAGTTTTTTTTGTTTTAATTTTTGTTTTTGTTTTTTTCGAGGTAGGGTCTCACTTTAGCTCAGGCTGACCTGGAATTCACTATGTAGTCTCAGGGTGGTCTCGAACTCATGGCAGTCCTCCTATCTCTGCCTCCCAAGTGCTGGGATTAAAGGCGTGTGCCACCATGACTGGCTAAAAGTATTCTTTTTAAAATAGTGATGCTGCATCTAAACGAAAGGTGGTCTACCTGATGGAGGTTTAATATATGAGTGAGTTTGAGTTATTTATTTTGTTCACACTGC
The DNA here is from genome assembly GCA_036365145.1 of Orientallactaga sibirica. Taxonomy (NCBI): domain Eukaryota; kingdom Metazoa; phylum Chordata; class Mammalia; order Rodentia; family Dipodidae; genus Orientallactaga; species Orientallactaga sibirica. The sequence goes on along the minus strand of JAEOAD010000003.1, from coordinate 9,649,251 downwards.
CTCAATTCTTTGCATATGCAAACCAAACTTATTATTGAATAAGTAATCCATCTTTGCTCACCCTGAAAACATTTCAGAAGATGAGGAAGCCTATTTCCATTCCAAAATGGTCATAAGTGCCTCAGAGAGTGACCTGAAAGAATAGTTGACTAAGGCCAGAAAATCTGTGATGCAGGTATCGATCTGTATTGCTAATAAATATGCTTAGAGATAGGAGTTGGCTGTACACTCATTGGCCATTTCAACTCTCTGGAAGATGGTGGTCGGATGTTAATTTTATATTTAAATAATAGGTTTCATATCTCTGCTGCAGTAAATGACGTCATGTTTGCTCTTTGTCATCTTTAAATTCATTTATTTATTTATTTATTTATTTGGTTTTTACAGTTTTTGGTTTTTCAAGGTAGGGTCTCACTCTAGCCCCGGCTGACCTGGAATTCACTATGTAATCTCAGGGTGCCCTTGAACTCATGGTAATCCTCCTACCTTTGCCTCCCGAATGCTGGGATTAAAGGTGTGCACCACCATGCCCAGCCTCTTTTATTTATTTATTTATTTATTTATCTATCTATCTATCTATCTATGAGAAAGAGAATATGAATAGACATACCAGGGCCTCCTGCCACTTTGTGCATCTGGCTTTACATGGGTACTGGGGGATTTGAACCCAGGTTATTAGGCTTTGAAAACAAGTGCCTCTAACTACAGAACAGCTCTCTGGCCCACTTCATCATTTTTAAATCTTTAACACCCTAGCGCTTTTATTTGCTGAACATTCTCAGACATGTGCCCTGCCCAAAATGCACACACTTCTGTGGGAACTCTGTGCTGCATTCTAACTCTAAGGAAACGTGTTTGATTACCCCTGTCCTGCCCCATGCAGACCTACTGGTCCTTGCAGGGCCCATAGGGACCTGACGTGAGCTGTCCCTTAATGCTTTGGACTATTTATTGCCTTTCCACTCTAACTATTTAGGGAAGGACACAGAGACCCTGTAGCAGGTCCCAGTTCATCAGGCAAAATGGTCCTTGGTCCCTTGTGCTAGGGGCCATGAGTGAGTCCAGGAGAGGCCTGTGTGCCTTGTCCATGGGAATTCCCTGGACCAGGAAGACTCAGTCAGGGCAGGCTGTGCCAAGCAGTGGTGCTCGCTTGACTGGCTTCTGTCCAGGACTGCTACCAGAACTGTGTGAATGCTTTAGGTTTTGGAAAGGGCTAACCACTTAGCACCATAGCTACATACCCAAGACTTGCCTTCACATTGGGCACACTCAGCTCTGGGTTGCCTCATTCAAACTGCTAAGGTTTAATACTCCAGGGAGCTTTGTTTTGCTTGTGATCTATATGGAAGTGGCCTTGAACTCATTATGGTCATTCTCTGCCGCTGGGATTTTAGACTCACACCACCATGCTTTTCTAGTAGTTTCTCTTAATTGTGTGATGTTCTGCATAGGTAAGTGTACAGCTGAATGGAGGAGTGTTTCATCGTGATGTTTTACTCACACCAAATGGAGATTTGTGAGTGTTAGGATAGGAGTAATGCCATTACTTGATTCACAAAATAATTAGGGAAATGGATGTTGACTGTTTTCTCTATGGTAGTTCTTTTGCTTCTGCCCTGAGGCCAATATTAATTTAGGAAATTCCATGAGAGAAACAGTTTTAAATGAACATTTTTTGAGAATTAGCATTCCTTAAATGAAGCAAGCCAGCAGATCAGTGCAGCTGCATAAATGGAATAGGCTAATGGACTTGTGTTCTTTCTGTCACTAATTATCCAAGCCTGAGCTCTCTAGGACAAATACTGTTTAAGTAAGGTGATTCAAAAAACTAAATATTGAGTGTTCTGAAGTGTAAGTGTGTGTGTGTGTGTGTGTGTTTCCATCCGTCCGTCCACATAGCACACCTATTTGTTTTGCCACTGGTAAGACTTGAGAATAGTAGCAACTGCAGCTCACAGAGGAAGAGCTGTGTCCATCAGGGTGCTGCTACAGCCCGTGTGAGTCTAGGAGCTGCAGCCTAAAACATCTCTGCAGAACTCCATCTCCTAAATTCAACGCACATCTTTACTGTTTTCATCCTGTTCAGACATAGTAAATTGGAAGCACTGGCAGAACTTCAAACTGGCATTCTCAGTATGTGGTACATATGCCACATGCAAGGCAGAGGACAAAAATGAGATGTTTGCCACAGTCTGATTGGCTGAATTGGCTGTATGCCACTGATTGAAAAATGATTAAGTAACTAAACGTGTGTTAAGGTTTTGGGTGTCCACCAGTGTCTGATTTCATATATTTTCACATTTTTTGGTGCATTTTGAGACTGTTACTGTTGGCCTAGGGGATAGCCTTGTGTGCCAAACCAAGGCACCAAAGGAGATTAATCTGCTGGGCTCTAAAATGCACCAAGAAATTAGATATTTCATCTGCAATGCTCATCAGTCATAATTAATGTTTTCTACTTAAAGTAAGATAAATGCCAATGCCTACAACGAAATGTGTGTCTGTTCTGCCCGATGTGTGGAATGGCTCTTTCTCAGTTATCTGAGTGATGGCATGCTAATGACAAGAAGCTTTGCTCTGTGCACCTTAGTTTGAATATGTACGTCCATAAGTTCTGAGAGAGTAGTTTTAATATGGAATTGTTTTCTTTTTCCTAGTGAGTTTTTCCAGAAGCAAGCTTCCAGTAGGGCAGAGCTGACCACATTGGTGATTTATCACAGCCTGTTTGCTCATTCTCACCGTTCTCTCTAACCATGTGTAAACTAAGACAGTGGAGAAAAGTTACAGGGAAGAATGTGGGTGAGAAACTAAATAAACCCTGTCCTGGGCCTAACAAAGACCGTGTTCTTCTCCTGCAGACAGATAAGGTTGGAAAGGCCTTTAAGTACCTGGAAGCCATCCTGTCCTCTATTGAGTGTGGGATCGCCTTAGAGTCGGAAAGCCTGGCGTCGAAGTCGGCTTACGCTATGTACTCTGAAACCATAGAACTCATTAAGTAAGTGCCAGGGCGTTCTTCCATCTCCCAAGCATCTCTCCTCATGCTTGTTTTGCTTCACTTGAACTTTAGTGTGCAGGCTAAGTAAAGGGGAATCGCCAAGTTACTGGGGCTGGAGCTGTAGCTCATGGGTGGACTGCTAGCCTGGCACACATGAGGCCCTGGGTTTGACCCCAGCACTGGGCGGGGGTGGGGGGAAGAAGTTGTTAGTGGTCCAAGACCACCTCTTGTCCTAAATGCAAATTTATTTTAGTTGAAGTTTCAGCGTAGAATAACTCAATCCAGCTGTTTAGTTCTGTCAAGTATTCTGAGAAGCACCAGGCGTTTGGGGGCAAAGGTAGTTTTTCCAACCCGGGTTTCTTCCCCGGTGCTCGTTTGCTCAGGTGTGTCCACTTCTGTTTCAGCAGGGGACCAGTGAGGACATGGCCACAGTGGATTTCAGGAGGCAGACCAGTAGTTGTTCTTAGAGTGTCATGCCTCTGGTAGAAAAAATAAGGAGAGTGAGCCAGGCATAGTAAAGCATGCATGTACCAGGGAGTTTGTAACCATCTTTGTTTAACCTGATGGACTTTTTGCGCTTCCTCATAGGCTGACAATGTCATTAAAATCCTTCTCAGATGCCACGATACCAACACAAGAGAAAATATTCACTGTTTTATGGTGTGTATACTTTTCTTTGTACAAGTATATAAGTAACACTAAGCTTGTTTTTGTTTCTTTTGATTTTAAAAGATTTTGAGCTTTGTTTCTTTAATGTGAAAATTATGGCAAGAAGGAAGTTAACTCCTTGGTCCAGGGGTTAATTCTGCTCATGGATACTACAAAATAGTATCCACTGCCATGCTCCTGGTGCATCAGGAAATGCTTCAGTCTTATGATTTAATTACATCTGTTAAATTTGTGTTTTCCTGCTAGTATTTTTTTATTTTTTATTTTGTGTGTGACAAGGTGGGCAGTACAATAAGCCTCTTGACCTCCGTGTTCTCACAGAGGAGGAAAGCCCAGTGGGCTCATTAGAGTTAACTGGCAGTTTGGCAGCAGAAGCCTTGTCAAGAGGTCATACACGATTTATTTTAACTTCTGTTTTTTTCACAGTTTGCGTTGCCAGTCCCTTTTGAACATGGCGATGTTTCGCTGTAAAAAAGACATAGCAATAAAGTATTCTCGCACTCTTAACGAACACTTCAAGAGTTCTTCCAAAGTGGTACAGACCCCTTCTCCATGCATTACGAGGTAATCACAAGTGTAATTACATAATTTACAAAACCAACTCATTTGTTTATCTCTGCTTTTGTAAGTGTGTGTGTGTGTCATATATATATATGTATGTATGTATATGACTTTGCCTTTTCCAAAAATTGTATGCTTTATGTATGTGCTCGTTTGCTTCTTTTTTTAAAATTTTTTGTTTATTTTTATTTATTTATTTGAGAGTGACAGACAGACTGAGAGAGAAAGAGGCAGATAGAGAGAGAGGGAATGGGCGTGCCAGGGCCTCCAGCCACTGCAAACGAACTCCAGATGCGTGTGGCCCCCTTGTGCATCTGGCTTACGTGGGTCCTGGGGAATTGAGCCTCAAACCGGGATCCTTAGGCTTCATAGGCAAGCGTTTAACCGCTAAGCCATCTCTCCAGCCCTCGTTTGCTTCTTAAATGTAAATCATTAACACATTTCTGGCCTTTAAAGAAATAGCTGTGAGCCAAGATTTAAATTAATTGGGATATCATAAAAGGTACAGTAGTCCCCTCTTATCTGCCATCAGTACAAACTAAGACTCCCAATGGATTACCTCAAAAGAAAGTACTCTGTAGAATGTCTTTTTCTGAGTACTCCTGTATACATAAATGAATAAATGAATACACTAAGATTAATAGCATGGGCTGTGGATGTGACTCTTGTAATGGAGTGCTTGCTTAGCATAGGTGAGACTCTGGACTCCATTCCTAGCACCACAACCAACTAGGAGCAGACCAGCAGAACCAAAGCCAATATCCTTTTACCTCCCTCTATGTGGTGTGTTTTCTTGGTATTTCAAGAGACAAGAACTTTTTCAAACCATATGCCCTTGATCATCTTCAGAACTCACACCAATGATACTAAGAATAACGTAATTTTGCCTATTAGTGAACAGAGTACTTGGGTTGTAAAGTATCAAAACACAGAGTCCTTGTGGCGCTATTTGTAAGATGAAGATGGAGTATTGGACAGCCCTTCTTTGATGTCCTTGCCTTGGGCCATTTGTTTGTTTTTATTATTTTGAGACAGGCTATCTCTCAGTAGCCCAGGCTGGCTCTGAACTTGTGATCCTTCTGTTTCAGCCTCCTGAATGTTTGTATCACCATACCCATTTTTTTTTTTTTCTTTGTATTCCAAGGTAGGATCTCTAGCCCAGGCTGACCTGGAACTCACTGTGTTGTCTCAATGTGGCCTTGAACACACTGCGATCCTCCTACCTCTGCCTCTGCAGTGCTGGGATTAAAGGCATGCATGTGCCACCACACTTGGCTTGTTTTTCTTTTAAATTTTTTTATTTATTATTAATTTGCAAGAAGACAGAGAGGAGAAGAGAGAGAGAGAATGGACACACCAGGGGCTCCGGCCACTACAAATTCCAGACATATGTGCCACGTTGTTGTATCTGGCTGTATTGGGTACTGGGGAATTGAACCCAGATTATTAAGCTTTTCAGGCTTGTGCCTTAACCACTGAGCCATTTCTCTAGCCCGTGTTTGTTTTCAGTTTGGTCACATTCCTGTGAAGTTCTCACTTCTGATGGGCTTTGTTTTGTTTTGTTTTGGTTTGGTTTGGTTTGGTTTGGTTTTGGAAGTGGGAGGTCTCCCGGAAGCCTAGGCTGATCTAGAATTCACTAGTCTCAGGCTGGCCTCGAACACAAAGTGATCCTCCTACCTCAGCTTCCTGAGTGCTAGGATTAAAGGTGTGTGCCCTCATACCTGGCTTTTTTGAATTTTTTAAGGTAAGGTCTCAATTTAGCCCAGGCTGGTGAACTCACAGTGCTCCTCCTACTTCTGCTACGTTCCAAGTGCTGGGATTAAAGGTGTGTGCCACCATGCCCAGTAGGCCTTGCTGTTTTAAGAGCATTACTTACAAGACTGCCCTATTACCCGCTATTCAAAAGAAGAAATTCCGGTATGGCCTCTTTCAAAAGGAAAGTTCTAATCGAAAAATTGCTAATCCAAGCTAAGTTGGCAATAATGGGATTTTAGAGAACTCCTTCAGCCATGTTCCCTGCCCCAGAAGCTCTTTGTACCCAGGGCATAGCTATCCAGGATCCAACAATAACTGGAGCTGGTGCCCTGAGGAAGCTTTCCCTGTAGACCTTGTAAACGAGAGTTCTGCTGGGCATGCTTATGGGTCACCATTGCAAGGCTGCTGTCACCCCATCTTTCCATCTTTTACCCACTTATTTTTTTATGTCTTAAGTGATTCCCCTTGTTTTTCTTATTTGACCCAATGGAGGTGTGTTGACTTGCTCAACCTGTTTCTGAGCCCAGGGTACAGGGAAGGGAGGACTGAGTTTCCTGGCTCCCCATACTTCCCTGTGCAGCCTCTTTGTGTGCTCTCCTGTATCAGTTCACACTCACTGATTCAGCAGGAGTTTATGAAGAGCCTATCCTTAGCACGCGCTGCAGAAAGTGCTGATAAGGCAAAGATCAGCAAGACACACTCTCTACTTCTGTGGTGCTATGGCCCAGACAAGATAAATTCAGGATCACAGAGAGAAGTTTCAGAGGTGGCAGAAAGGGAGCTCTGACATATGTCAGTGTCTGAGCGTGTCAGGTCAGAGCAGGTGCTCGGCTTACTGTGAACTGTGTGGAAGAAAGAGTGTAGCTCAGTGTCACAGCACTTGCTAGCATATGTGAAGCCCTGGATTCAATCCCCAGCAGCAAAAAGAAAAAGGAGCTACCCATATTGGCTTAGTAGTGTCAGTAGGAGTTGAACGTAGGAAGAACGTGGGTTTCTCAGCACAGGAAGCATGGTGGGTGTTCAGATTAGTCTTCTGGGTGTCTCTCTGACCCTGTAGCAGTAACCTGAGCAGTGATGATCATTTTTCTTGGTAGACTCTGGAACTTTGTCACTTAGACTGCAGGTCCGAAAACAGGATATGTGATCTGACCGTTTCCATGGTGAGCCAATTCCCTCTTCTCTTCTTTCTTGCAGAAGCACAGGTGCACCGTCCCCCCTCTCCCCAATGCCTTCTCCTGCCAGTTCCATAGGGTCCCAGTCAAGTGCTGGCAACGTGGGGAGCAGCGGGGCAACTGCTACCATTAGTACCCCAAAGCCATCTCTCCAGCTCAGCTGGCCAGTCTTTGAGAGAGAGAAAGGCAGATAGAGATAGGATGGGCATGCCAAGGCCTCCAGCCTCTGCAACAAACTCCAGACACATGTGCCACCTTCTGTATCTGGCTTATGTGGGTCCTGGGAAATCGAACCTGGGTCCTTTGGCTTTGTAGGCAAGTGCTTTAACCTCTAAGCCATCTCTCCAGCTCAGCTGGCCAGTCTTTGAGAGAGAGAAAGGCAGATAGAGATAGGATGGGCATGCCAAGGCCTCCAGCCTCTGCAACAAACTCCAGACACATGTGCCACCTTCTGTATCTGGCTTATGTGGGTCCTGGGAAATCGAACCTGGGTCCTTTGGCTTTGTAGGCAAGTGCTTTAACCTCTAAGCCATCTCTCCAGCTCAGCTGGCCAGTCTTTGAGAGAGAGAAAGGCAGATAGAGATAGGATGGGCATGCCAAGGCCTCCAGCCTCTGCAACAAACTCCAGACACATGTGCCACCTTCTGTATCTGGCTTATGTGGGTCCTGGGAAATCGAACCTGGGTCCTTTGGCTTTGTAGGCAAGTGCTTTAACCTCTAAGCCATCTCTCCAGCTCAGCTGGCCAGTCTTTGAGAGAGAGAAAGGCAGATAGAGATAGGATGGGCATGCCAAGGCCTCCAGCCTCTGCAACAAACTCCAGACACATGTGCCACCTTCTGTATCTGGCTTATGTGGGTCCTGGGAAATCGAACCTGGGTCCTTTGGCTTTGTAGGCAAGTGCTTTAACCTCTAAGCCATCTCTCCAGCTCAGCTGGCCAGTCTTTGAGAGAGAGAAAGGCAGATAGAGATAGGATGGGCATGCCAAGGCCTCCAGCCTCTGCAACAAACTCCAGACACATGTGCCACCTTCTGTATCTGGCTTATGTGGGTCCTGGGAAATCGAACCTGGGTCCTTTGGCTTTGTAGGCAAGTGCTTTAACCTCTAAGCCATCTCTCCAGCTCAGCTGGCCAGTCTTTGAGAGAGAGAAAGGCAGATAGAGATAGGATGGGCATGCCAAGGCCTCCAGCCTCTGCAACAAACTCCAGACACATGTGCCACCTTCTGTATCTGGCTTATGTGGGTCCTGGGAAATCGAACCTGGGTCCTTTGGCTTTGTAGGCAAGTGCTTTAACCTCTAAGCCATCTCTCCAGCTCAGCTGGCCAGTCTTTGAGAGAGAGAAAGGCAGATAGAGATAGGATGGGCATGCCAAGGCCTCCAGCCTCTGCAACAAACTCCAGACACATGTGCCACCTTCTGTATCTGGCTTATGTGGGTCCTGGGAAATCGAACCTGGGTCCTTTGGCTTTGTAGGCAAGTGCTTTAACCTCTAAGCCATCTCTCCAGCTCAGCTGGCCAGTCTTTGAGAGAGAGAAAGGCAGATAGAGATAGGATGGGCATGCCAAGGCCTCCAGCCTCTGCAACAAACTCCAGACACATGTGCCACCTTCTGTATCTGGCTTATGTGGGTCCTGGGAAATCGAACCTGGGTCCTTTGGCTTTGTAGGCAAGTGCTTTAACCTCTAAGCCATCTCTCCAGCTCAGCTGGCCAGTCTTTGAGAGAGAGAAAGGCAGATAGAGATAGGATGGGCATGCCAAGGCCTCCAGCCTCTGCAACAAACTCCAGACACATGTGCCACCTTCTGTATCTGGCTTATGTGGGTCCTGGGAAATCGAACCTGGGTCCTTTGGCTTTGTAGGCAAGTGCTTTAACCTCTAAGCCATCTCTCCAGCTCAGCTGGCCAGTCTTTGAGAGAGAGAAAGGCAGATAGAGATAGGATGGGCATGCCAAGGCCTCCAGCCTCTGCAACAAACTCCAGACACATGTGCCACCTTCTGTATCTGGCTTATGTGGGTCCTGGGAAATCGAACCTGGGTCCTTTGGCTTTGTAGGCAAGTGCTTTAACCTCTAAGCCATCTCTCCAGCTCAGCTGGCCAGTCTTTGAGAGAGAGAAAGGCAGATAGAGATAGGATGGGCATGCCAAGGCCTCCAGCCTCTGCAACAAACTCCAGACACATGTGCCACCTTCTGTATCTGGCTTATGTGGGTCCTGGGAAATCGAACCTGGGTCCTTTGGCTTTGTAGGCAAGTGCTTTAACCTCTAAGCCATCTCTCCAGCTCAGCTGGCCAGTCTTTGAGAGAGAGAAAGGCAGATAGAGATAGGATGGGCATGCCAAGGCCTCCAGCCTCTGCAACAAACTCCAGACACATGTGCCACCTTCTGTATCTGGCTTATGTGGGTCCTGGGAAATCGAACCTGGGTCCTTTGGCTTTGTAGGCAAGTGCTTTAACCTCTAAGCCATCTCTCCAGCTCAGCTGGCCAGTCTTTGAGAGAGAGAAAGGCAGATAGAGATAGGATGGGCATGCCAAGGCCTCCAGCCTCTGCAACAAACTCCAGACACATGTGCCACCTTCTGTATCTGGCTTATGTGGGTCCTGGGAAATCGAACCTGGGTCCTTTGGCTTTGTAGGCAAGTGCTTTAACCTCTAAGCCATCTCTCCAGCTCAGCTGGCCAGTCTTTGAGAGAGAGAAAGGCAGATAGAGATAGGATGGGCATGCCAAGGCCTCCAGCCTCTGCAACAAACTCCAGACACATGTGCCACCTTCTGTATCTGGCTTATGTGGGTCCTGGGAAATCGAACCTGGGTCCTTTGGCTTTGTAGGCAAGTGCTTTAACCTCTAAGCCATCTCTCCAGCTCAGCTGGCCAGTCTTTGAGAGAGAGAAAGGCAGATAGAGATAGGATGGGCATGCCAAGGCCTCCAGCCTCTGCAACAAACTCCAGACACATGTGCCACCTTCTGTATCTGGCTTATGTGGGTCCTGGGAAATCGAACCTGGGTCCTTTGGCTTTGTAGGCAAGTGCTTTAACCTCTAAGCCATCTCTCCAGCTCAGCTGGCCAGTCTTTGAGAGAGAGAAAGGCAGATAGAGATAGGATGGGCATGCCAAGGCCTCCAGCCTCTGCAACAAACTCCAGACACATGTGCCACCTTCTGTATCTGGCTTATGTGGGTCCTGGGAAATCGAACCTGGGTCCTTTGGCTTTGTAGGCAAGTGCTTTAACCTCTAAGCCATCTCTCCAGCTCAGCTGGCCAGTCTTTGAGAGAGAGAAAGGCAGATAGAGATAGGATGGGCATGCCAAGGCCTCCAGCCTCTGCAACAAACTCCAGACACATGTGCCACCTTCTGTATCTGGCTTATGTGGGTCCTGGGAAATCGAACCTGGGTCCTTTGGCTTTGTAGGCAAGTGCTTTAACCTCTAAGCCATCTCTCCAGCTCAGCTGGCCAGTCTTTGAGAGAGAGAAAGGCAGATAGAGATAGGATGGGCATGCCAAGGCCTCCAGCCTCTGCAACAAACTCCAGACACATGTGCCACCTTCTGTATCTGGCTTATGTGGGTCCTGGGAAATCGAACCTGGGTCCTTTGGCTTTGTAGGCAAGTGCTTTAACCTCTAAGCCATCTCTCCAGCTCAGCTGGCCAGTCTTTGAGAGAGAGAAAGGCAGATAGAGATAGGATGGGCATGCCAAGGCCTCCAGCCTCTGCAACAAACTCCAGACACATGTGCCACCTTCTGTATCTGGCTTATGTGGGTCCTGGGAAATCGAACCTGGGTCCTTTGGCTTTGTAGGCAAGTGCTTTAACCTCTAAGCCATCTCTCCAGCTCAGCTGGCCAGTCTTTGAGAGAGAGAAAGGCAGATAGAGATAGGATGGGCATGCCAAGGCCTCCAGCCTCTGCAACAAACTCCAGACACATGTGCCACCTTCTGTATCTGGCTTATGTGGGTCCTGGGAAATCGAACCTGGGTCCTTTGGCTTTGTAGGCAAGTGCTTTAACCTCTAAGCCATCTCTCCAGCTCAGCTGGCCAGTCTTTGAGAGAGAGAAAGGCAGATAGAGATAGGATGGGCATGCCAAGGCCTCCAGCCTCTGCAACAAACTCCAGACACATGTGCCACCTTCTGTATCTGGCTTATGTGGGTCCTGGGAAATCGAACCTGGGTCCTTTGGCTTTGTAGGCAAGTGCTTTAACCTCTAAGCCATCTCTCCAGCTCAGCTGGCCAGTCTTTGAGAGAGAGAAAGGCAGATAGAGATAGGATGGGCATGCCAAGGCCTCCAGCCTCTGCAACAAACTCCAGACACATGTGCCACCTTCTGTATCTGGCTTATGTGGGTCCTGGGAAATCGAACCTGGGTCCTTTGGCTTTGTAGGCAAGTGCTTTAACCTCTAAGCCATCTCTCCAGCTCAGCTGGCCAGTCTTTGAGAGAGAGAAAGGCAGATAGAGATAGGATGGGCATGCCAAGGCCTCCAGCCTCTGCAACAAACTCCAGACACATGTGCCACCTTCTGTATCTGGCTTATGTGGGTCCTGGGAAATCGAACCTGGGTCCTTTGGCTTTGTAGGCAAGTGCTTTAACCTCTAAGCCATCTCTCCAGCTCAGCTGGCCAGTCTTTGAGAGAGAGAAAGGCAGATAGAGATAGGATGGGCATGCCAAGGCCTCCAGCCTCTGCAACAAACTCCAGACACATGTGCCACCTTCTGTATCTGGCTTATGTGGGTCCTGGGAAATCGAACCTGGGTCCTTTGGCTTTGTAGGCAAGTGCTTTAACCTCTAAGCCATCTCTCCAGCTCAGCTGGCCAGTCTTTGAGAGAGAGAAAGGCAGATAGAGATAGGATGGGCATGCCAAGGCCTCCAGCCTCTGCAACAAACTCCAGACACATGTGCCACCTTCTGTATCTGGCTTATGTGGGTCCTGGGAAATCGAACCTGGGTCCTTTGGCTTTGTAGGCAAGTGCTTTAACCTCTAAGCCATCTCTCCAGCTCAGCTGGCCAGTCTTTGAGAGAGAGAAAGGCAGATAGAGATAGGATGGGCATGCCAAGGCCTCCAGCCTCTGCAACAAACTCCAGACACATGTGCCACCTTCTGTATCTGGCTTATGTGGGTCCTGGGAAATCGAACCTGGGTCCTTTGGCTTTGTAGGCAAGTGCTTTAACCTCTAAGCCATCTCTCCAGCTCAGCTGGCCAGTCTTTGAGAGAGAGAAAGGCAGATAGAGATAGGATGGGCATGCCAAGGCCTCCAGCCTCTGCAACAAACTCCAGACACATGTGCCACCTTCTGTATCTGGCTTATGTGGGTCCTGGGAAATCGAACCTGGGTCCTTTGGCTTTGTAGGCAAGTGCTTTAACCTCTAAGCCATCTCTCCAGCTCAGCTGGCCAGTCTTTGAGAGAGAGAAAGGCAGATAGAGATAGGATGGGCATGCCAAGGCCTCCAGCCTCTGCAACAAACTCCAGACACATGTGCCACCTTCTGTATCTGGCTTATGTGGGTCCTGGGAAATCGAACCTGGGTCCTTTGGCTTTGTAGGCAAGTGCTTTAACCTCTAAGCCATCTCTCCAGCTCAGCTGGCCAGTCTTTGAGAGAGAGAAAGGCAGATAGAGATAGGATGGGCATGCCAAGGCCTCCAGCCTCTGCAACAAACTCCAGACACATGTGCCACCTTCTGTATCTGGCTTATGTGGGTCCTGGGAAATCGAACCTGGGTCCTTTGGCTTTGTAGGCAAGTGCTTTAACCTCTAAGCCATCTCTCCAGCTCAGCTGGCCAGTCTTTGAGAGAGAGAAAGGCAGATAGAGATAGGATGGGCATGCCAAGGCCTCCAGCCTCTGCAACAAACTCCAGACACATGTGCCACCTTCTGTATCTGGCTTATGTGGGTCCTGGGAAATCGAACCTGGGTCCTTTGGCTTTGTAGGCAAGTGCTTTAACCTCTAAGCCATCTCTCCAGCTCAGCTGGCCAGTCTTTGAGAGAGAGAAAGGCAGATAGAGATAGGATGGGCATGCCAAGGCCTCCAGCCTCTGCAACAAACTCCAGACACATGTGCCACCTTCTGTATCTGGCTTATGTGGGTCCTGGGAAATCGAACCTGGGTCCTTTGGCTTTGTAGGCAAGTGCTTTAACCTCTAAGCCATCTCTCCAGCTCAGCTGGCCAGTCTTTGAGAGAGAGAAAGGCAGATAGAGATAGGATGGGCATGCCAAGGCCTCCAGCCTCTGCAACAAACTCCAGACACATGTGCCACCTTCTGTATCTGGCTTATGTGGGTCCTGGGAAATCGAACCTGGGTCCTTTGGCTTTGTAGGCAAGTGCTTTAACCTCTAAGCCATCTCTCCAGCTCAGCTGGCCAGTCTTTGAGAGAGAGAAAGGCAGATAGAGATAGGATGGGCATGCCAAGGCCTCCAGCCTCTGCAACAAACTCCAGACACATGTGCCACCTTCTGTATCTGGCTTATGTGGGTCCTGGGAAATCGAACCTGGGTCCTTTGGCTTTGTAGGCAAGTGCTTTAACCTCTAAGCCATCTCTCCAGCTCAGCTGGCCAGTCTTTGAGAGAGAGAAAGGCAGATAGAGATAGGATGGGCATGCCAAGGCCTCCAGCCTCTGCAACAAACTCCAGACACATGTGCCACCTTCTGTATCTGGCTTATGTGGGTCCTGGGAAATCGAACCTGGGTCCTTTGGCTTTGTAGGCAAGTGCTTTAACCTCTAAGCCATCTCTCCAGCTCAGCTGGCCAGTCTTTGAGAGAGAGAAAGGCAGATAGAGATAGGATGGGCATGCCAAGGCCTCCAGCCTCTGCAACAAACTCCAGACACATGTGCCACCTTCTGTATCTGGCTTATGTGGGTCCTGGGAAATCGAACCTGGGTCCTTTGGCTTTGTAGGCAAGTGCTTTAACCTCTAAGCCATCTCTCCAGCTCAGCTGGCCAGTCTTTGAGAGAGAGAAAGGCAGATAGAGATAGGATGGGCATGCCAAGGCCTCCAGCCTCTGCAACAAACTCCAGACACATGTGCCACCTTCTGTATCTGGCTTATGTGGGTCCTGGGAAATCGAACCTGGGTCCTTTGGCTTTGTAGGCAAGTGCTTTAACCTCTAAGCCATCTCTCCAGCTCAGCTGGCCAGTCTTTGAGAGAGAGAAAGGCAGATAGAGATAGGATGGGCATGCCAAGGCCTCCAGCCTCTGCAACAAACTCCAGACACATGTGCCACCTTCTGTATCTGGCTTATGTGGGTCCTGGGAAATCGAACCTGGGTCCTTTGGCTTTGTAGGCAAGTGCTTTAACCTCTAAGCCATCTCTCCAGCTCAGCTGGCCAGTCTTTGAGAGAGAGAAAGGCAGATAGAGATAGGATGGGCATGCCAAGGCCTCCAGCCTCTGCAACAAACTCCAGACACATGTGCCACCTTCTGTATCTGGCTTATGTGGGTCCTGGGAAATCGAACCTGGGTCCTTTGGCTTTGTAGGCAAGTGCTTTAACCTCTAAGCCATCTCTCCAGCTCAGCTGGCCAGTCTTTGAGAGAGAGAAAGGCAGATAGAGATAGGATGGGCATGCCAAGGCCTCCAGCCTCTGCAACAAACTCCAGACACATGTGCCACCTTCTGTATCTGGCTTATGTGGGTCCTGGGAAATCGAACCTGGGTCCTTTGGCTTTGTAGGCAAGTGCTTTAACCTCTAAGCCATCTCTCCAGCTCAGCTGGCCAGTCTTTGAGAGAGAGAAAGGCAGATAGAGATAGGATGGGCATGCCAAGGCCTCCAGCCTCTGCAACAAACTCCAGACACATGTGCCACCTTCTGTATCTGGCTTATGTGGGTCCTGGGAAATCGAACCTGGGTCCTTTGGCTTTGTAGGCAAGTGCTTTAACCTCTAAGCCATCTCTCCAGCTCAGCTGGCCAGTCTTTGAGAGAGAGAAAGGCAGATAGAGATAGGATGGGCATGCCAAGGCCTCCAGCCTCTGCAACAAACTCCAGACACATGTGCCACCTTCTGTATCTGGCTTATGTGGGTCCTGGGAAATCGAACCTGGGTCCTTTGGCTTTGTAGGCAAGTGCTTTAACCTCTAAGCCATCTCTCCAGCTCAGCTGGCCAGTCTTTGAGAGAGAGAAAGGCAGATAGAGATAGGATGGGCATGCCAAGGCCTCCAGCCTCTGCAACAAACTCCAGACACATGTGCCACCTTCTGTATCTGGCTTATGTGGGTCCTGGGAAATCGAACCTGGGTCCTTTGGCTTTGTAGGCAAGTGCTTTAACCTCTAAGCCATCTCTCCAGCTCAGCTGGCCAGTCTTTGAGAGAGAGAAAGGCAGATAGAGATAGGATGGGCATGCCAAGGCCTCCAGCCTCTGCAACAAACTCCAGACACATGTGCCACCTTCTGTATCTGGCTTATGTGGGTCCTGGGAAATCGAACCTGGGTCCTTTGGCTTTGTAGGCAAGTGCTTTAACCTCTAAGCCATCTCTCCAGCTCAGCTGGCCAGTCTTTGAGAGAGAGAAAGGCAGATAGAGATAGGATGGGCATGCCAAGGCCTCCAGCCTCTGCAACAAACTCCAGACACATGTGCCACCTTCTGTATCTGGCTTATGTGGGTCCTGGGAAATCGAACCTGGGTCCTTTGGCTTTGTAGGCAAGTGCTTTAACCTCTAAGCCATCTCTCCAGCTCAGCTGGCCAGTCTTTGAGAGAGAGAAAGGCAGATAGAGATAGGATGGGCATGCCAAGGCCTCCAGCCTCTGCAACAAACTCCAGACACATGTGCCACCTTCTGTATCTGGCTTATGTGGGTCCTGGGAAATCGAACCTGGGTCCTTTGGCTTTGTAGGCAAGTGCTTTAACCTCTAAGCCATCTCTCCAGCTCAGCTGGCCAGTCTTTGAGAGAGAGAAAGGCAGATAGAGATAGGATGGGCATGCCAAGGCCTCCAGCCTCTGCAACAAACTCCAGACACATGTGCCACCTTCTGTATCTGGCTTATGTGGGTCCTGGGAAATCGAACCTGGGTCCTTTGGCTTTGTAGGCAAGTGCTTTAACCTCTAAGCCATCTCTCCAGCTCAGCTGGCCAGTCTTTGAGAGAGAGAAAGGCAGATAGAGATAGGATGGGCATGCCAAGGCCTCCAGCCTCTGCAACAAACTCCAGACACATGTGCCACCTTCTGTTCCATCCCCAGCTTATTTTTGAGGTAGGGTCTCATTCTAGCACAGGCGACCTGGCACTCTGTAGTCCCAGGCTGGCTTTGACTCATGGTGATCTTCCTACCTCTGCCCTCATTCCCCCCACCCTTTTGCTGAGACAGGATCTTGCTATGTAGTTTGGGCTGGCCTTGATCTCTCAACAAGTAATCCTCCTGCTTCAGCTTCCCAAGTATGAGATTTATAAAGATGTGCAGTATCATGCCTGGTTTGTCCCTGGACATCTATTCTGAGTCTCTGAAATACCTGTTCCTGTACTTATCTGGTTTTCTGAGATTCTTTTTCCAATTCATAGATAAAGAAGCATAATATATATATGTATAGTTTATATATTATGTAGTATATATACATTAAAAAGGATAATATATGTATTGTATGCTTCTTTATGTATGAATTGGAAATATATAAATACATTTATATATTGCAGGCATGGTGGCATGTGCCTTTAATCCCAGCACTCAGGAGGCTGAGGTAGGAGGATTGCTGTTTGAGTTTGAGGCCAGTTTGAAGCTACAGAGTGAGTTCCAAGTCAGCCTGGCTACAGTGGGACCCTGCCTCCGGGGGGGAGGGGAAGAAAAAAAGAAAAAGAAAAGCATGGACCAGGTGACACTGTGTGGCTCCTCTGGTGTTCTCTATTACCTGGACCTCACCAGACCTCTGTGTGCTGCTTACCATATTGACCACTTCTGTCTTCTCCAAAGCTCAAGGAAGCAGTGATCAACTTCTAAATGAAGCCCAGACACATCACTTGGCTGGCCAGTCTTTTGAGAGAGAGAAAGGCAGATAGAGATAGGATGGGCATGCCAAGGCCTCCAGCCTCTGCAAACAAACTCCAGACACATGTGCCACCTTCTGTATCTGGCTTATGTGGGTCCTGGGAAATCGAACCTGGGTCCTTTGGCTTTGTAGGCAAGTGCTTTAACCTCTAAGCCATCTCTCCAGCTCAGCTGGCCAGTCTTTAGCTGAAGTGCCATTAATCTGAAATGTACTACTTGTTCAACAAAGGACATTCATTTTGGGTAAAGCGGAAGCAGTTTAACACTGGTAACTTTGAAATCCAATGGATGTAAACAAATTCCACCATGATAATCTATGGCCTAGAGAGTCCAATTGTCAAGAGTCAGCCCTGAGCTTTATTCACATATCATTTTGTTAGCTGGTATTTGCTTATGTTGAATGACTTCAAGGCATGGGAAGGATGCTTTTTTAAATTTATCTTTTATTTATTTTATTAGACAGGAAGAGGCAGAAACAGAGAAAAACAAAGAGAGAGAAAGAGAGAGAGGGAGAGAATGGGCATGCCAGGGACTTCAACCCCTGCAAACAAACTCCAGATACTTGCACTACCATGTACATCTGGCTTACGTAGGTCCTGGGGAATCAAACCTGGCTCCTTTGGCTTTTGCAGGCAAGCGTCTCTCTAAGCCTCTCTCCAGCCCCAAAAGGTTGCTTTTTTTATCCTTGGGAGATCACCACACTTACCTATCAGTTTGGTTGCTTAATATACGGTGGCATGTTACGTGTGTGTGTGTGTGTTGGTGTAGAGCATAGGGTCGGGGTGCCCAGCTTCAGCGTGGCATGTGTCTTCATCCAGACGACAGGGAACTCCAGCAGACCTTGTCTTGGCTTGCAGCCATTCCATAGATCTCATTCTTCTAAAACAAACACCCTGTGTACTGGGTTCTTTCAAGCTTGACAGCATGGGCTAAGCCAGGTTGTCTGTTAGGGGCCAGCAGTCCCTTTGTACTCAGTTCCCCACAGCACAGTGCAGCACTGACCTAAAAGGTGTCAAGAAGAAAGGCGTATTCTCCAGTTTGCATTTTGAAACCATCTTTCAAACTGGCCATGTGCATGTTTACAGATGATGAATGTTAGCTCAGTCAAGTGGGTAACAAGAGATGAAGCTCTGGCTGTGAAGCTGTGTGACCTCCAGTTAAGATAGGATTTTGAGGCTCACTCTCCTGTTGTTGTCTACCTGCTGTGGCAAGGAGGTGGTGTCCAGCCTCTGCTCATGCCGTGCTTTCCCCTGCCATCATGAAGCTTCCCTTCAAGACTAGTGAGTGTATTGCTCCTTGTGACTGTCGTCAGGACTTTGTCTCGGAATTCGATGGCTCTGCAGGCATGGCCATCATATCGTTATGGACGGGCGCTCTTTCTCCAGGCTGCCAAGCAGATGGACGGCAACTAGATGCTCACTGGTGAGTGTGTTTCCTAAAGGTTCCAGGGTGAGTTGTGGATCCCCGATCATTCCCCGATTAATGGAAGAAGATAGGCAAGGTTTGGCAAAGTGCAGATACCACCACCTTGCCTGGGAAGGAGAGCCTCAAGAAAATCTGGACAGACCAGCCTGAGGCCCCTTCAAGCCTCTCCTCACTTGAGCCTGGATTCCACAGGCCGCCCCCTGGAGGGAGAACTGCACACGTTCCATTGAAAATGGCTGAGAGGAGCATTGTGTGGTCTGCAGGCTCGGCCCTGGGTGACATTGCCTGGTTGTATAGTCTCTGAGGATCAGGTGTGGGCACAACCCATTAATTTTCTCTTATCTGATCACAGGACTAGAGATGATGGTGCTGTTCATGGATGGGGACTGCGTAGCACCTGCTCCTTGGCTTGGATCTGGATGCCCAATATAGAATCCAGGTGGTTCCTTGCAAGTCCATCCTGAGCTAGTTCAAGAAAGACCCGTGTGCTGACGTCTCTCCAAGGCAAAGGTGTCAGCCAGCTACAAGGCCAGCCCTGCTGTGAGTGAGGCCACCACCAAGGATCATAGCTGTTGTATGTATGCTTTCTACTCCCCAGCAACATTGCCAAAGCTGCGAAGAACTCAGCCAAGTTGGAAGGCATGAGGTGGGCTCATTAAATATGCAGTGGCCCTCAGTGAACTCTTTAAGAAGGTTCCCAAAGGTGGTTTGACAGATCTCTGCTGCTGATGTGGCTGAGGAATTCTGCAGGCAACAGGCTGACTTTGGGACCCAAGGGTGCCTGTCCTGGAGGGAGTGTACTTCATTGACTCAGGTGCTCTGAACAAGGATGGAACTGCAGATGTGACCTCTGCAACCCAGGAGAAGGAATGTTTCATATTCCCTCAAAACCACATAGCTGTGAGCGCAGCTGCCTCCCGACTGGAACCAAAGGCCACCTGCTAGAATGTTCTCAAGGGCGTTGCAGCATCAGTTACACATCATTCTCCAATGAGCCTTTGGAAGCTGGCATGATTGTCTCGGTGGTATTATGAAGATGGGGATTTTGGGATCTGTACTGAGAATGTTGTCCTCCTAGTTCCCATGAAGACAAAGAATAATTTCCATAACCGGGGAAGCCTGACCCATGAACCTCCAACTTTAGTTCCAGTCCAGACCAAGATGGCAGACGTGGAGTCTCTTACAAAGAGTGTGAATGGCTCAGCAGTTACCAGCAGATCTCCAGGGATATGACTGAGAAGGAACTGCAGAAATAGGACCTGGACTAAACTCTTGAGTGGCTTAGCAGAGAGACACAGTCTATCTTCAAGCAGCATTGCTACCTGTGGGGAAAGGAAGAAACAGTGCAGACCCCTGACATCTTTCTCCTTTCCTTTTCTTGCTCAATGCCCCTGTTTTACTTTTAGGCCCTAAGAAGAACCAAAAAGCTTATCTGAACAACCACTCAGTCTTTTGTGAATTTTTAAAAAATTTATATACTTGAGAGAGAGACAAAGAAAGAGGCAGACAGAGTGGGTATGGGCATGCCAGGGCCTCTTGCCACTGCAAAAGAACTACAGACACATGTACCACTTTGTGCATTTGGCTTTATGTGGGTACTAGGGAATCAAATCCAGGTCATCAGGCTTTGCAAGCAAGCGCCTTTAACCACTCTCCAGCCTTGTCTTTAATTCACAAAATGAGGTAAGAATAAATTTGCTCTACCAGAAGGAGGGTCCCCATAAACCTGAAGACTGGACAAGAGGAGACACCCTGAACCCTCTGGCCAGTGCCAGTGAACCCACAAGGAGTCCATGATGGTGACATTCCAGGTGCTGGTACATCATTCATGACCATTTTTATGATCAGTGAACAAAGATGTTGGAACTAAAAAAAAAGACAGGGTTTTGCTTGTGAGACCAGAGGAAATGTGCGTCGTGTCAGCTGCTGTGTTTCCTGACTGTTGACATTTAGCTATTTTTGGATTACTCTGGAAATAATAAAGTTAGTAAAGCTGAAGTGTTAGTAGACATGAGAGAGGGTTTATAAACTGGATTTGAGAAAGGAAGCTCTGAGAATCTGCAGTCACTGGAAAGTTCTAGTAACAAGCACAGTGGGACATTATCCGGTCCAGACTTCCTCTCTTGCCAGGGCTGTCATAACATTAATACAGACATTTAATGGCTGCTGATATTGACGAGTGAGTGAACAGTAAAGGGTAAACAGGAAGTGGAAACTATCAGGCAGCTGTACAAATCCTGGAGTCCCAGCCAGATTGAGGGAGATTGACAAAATAACATTTCACCTCTGAAGCTTGCTGCTGATCAAGTCCGTAAGCCTCTGCCCCCTTCCAGACAAAACTACCAGCCAGAAATCAGGACAAGAAAAGAAGCCATTGAAGTGCATGATAGCCTCGTGTATGAAATGAAAATATATTTCCCTGTTAATCTGGTATGTTTAAAGAGATGTATTAAACTTACTTTAAAGACCTATTATCCTTAAAAATGATACTTGAGCCTAGGAGTTCTAGGCCAGCCAGGGTACTTGTCTCTCAAAAAAAAGTCCCTATTAAGTAATTTTAGTATGTATTTTATTTTGGTCTCATATCAGCAACATTTTAAAGGTTCTAGCCGGGCGTTGTGGCGCACACCTTTAATCCCAGTACTTGGGAGGTAGAGGTAGGAGGATCACTGAATTCGAGGCCAGCCTGAACTAGAGTGAGACCCTACCTTGTAAAACCAAAATAAAAAAAAAAAGGTTCTGATAGCATGCTTAAAAATTATTCTAATCTCAGAGTATTTCAGTTTCCCCTCATGTCCAGTCCTTACTCTGTAAGTTTTCCTGCCCTGCTCTTTGTAGCTGTATCCACTACATTCAGTAAGTGAATTAGGAGCCAGGCGTGGTGGCACACACCTTTAATCCCAGCACTTGGAAGGCAAGGTAGGAGGATCACTGTGAGTTCGAGGCCACCCTGAGACTCCATAGTGAATTCCAGGTCAGCCTGGGCTAGAGTGAAAGCCTGCCTCAAGAAACAAACAGCCCATGTTCACTTATCTGTGAACATTTTAACTTCACCTCCTGCCATGTGTTTAATGCAGAACAAGAGCTGTGGGTGGGCCCACTGCATGTGCGTATTTGTGTATTAAAGTGTGTGGGTGTACAACACAGTTATACACACCTATGGATTAATAGATGCATACCAGGACAATAATACGCATTGTTAGGTATTTGGAATTCTATGGCATTAAGAGCTTTGGGAAATTTTATGTCTACATAGTCCACGTTCTAAAAAAGTAATCTCACTTGTATGGTACCCTTAAAAACGAAACCTTGTTTCTCACGTCAATTCATTAAATGTTTGGTTCTATTCCCCTGATTTCCAGAAGTGATGTCTTTCTTACCAAATAAATAAAATATTCCCTAAGCGAGCGAAGCCTCACCTCTTCAGTGCCTGGTTACACACGGTGAGTCAAAGGAGCCTGGGGGCTCCCAGACTCCTCTGTAAAAACTTTACGACTCTCCACAGACACATTTACTAAGTGCTGCCTGAAACTGCCCAGGAACCACGAGATCCCCGCTGGGTGTGCTAGTCATTACTCTCTCCCCACAAGAAAACATCACTCCTGTGGCTCTGGTTTGAATGGATGCGGTAGGCTGGCGCCAACAGAACCACCTCCGGCCTTTCCCCTTCTTCACAGGCCATAGGCACTCCACCCAAAGAGACCTTGTGCAGAAGGGGGATGAAATTGGGACAAAAACTTGGGTTTTGACTTTAATGTACCTCCTGGGATTAAACGCTGCGAGTCCCCAGCCTCACTCCTGAGGGTCATTAATAGTGGTAATGACAAAAGCATCTTAAAACTCGGCTAAGGTTGCACGTATGCCAATAGCGAAAGCACACCATGAAACGAGTGTAAAGTTGAACAAGGCAAGTTTGGGTTTTCGGCTTCTCATCAGGGTCACGTTCCCTCACATGTAACACACGGAATTGACCACTAGATGGCAGCCATTCCCTTTGACTAACCACAATTATAGTTCAGACCTAGTCTAAATAAATGGGGATAATCAAAGAAACGACTCAAAAGTTGGAGGGAATGAAGAAAACCCGGAAACCTCATATTTTTTTTCTAGTGGAAATATAATATGGTACAACAACTTTGAGTAATATTTAAGCTGGTGTTTTTTGTATGTGTGGTGTGTGTGTGTTTACAGCCCTGTGACCCTTTCATGGCATTTAGAATCCAGAGTAAGACCTGGGGGCGTCGTCCTCTGGTGCTCTTCAACCTTACTTCCCTGAGACAGAACCTCAATGAAAACATCAGGAGCTCCCCGTTTTTACTTAGACTGGCTAACCAGGGGGCCCCCATGACCCTCCTATTCATGCTCCCCATAGGGCAGGTGTTGTAGGCATGTGTGGCTACACGGATTTTCTCGCTGCTGCTGCTGCTGCTGCTGCTGCTGCTTTTTGGTTTTCAAGGTAGGGTCTCGCTCTGACCTGGAACTCACTCGGTAGTCTCAGGGTGGCCTCGAATCATGTTGATTCTCCTCTGCCTTCCAATTGCTGGGATTAAAGGCGTGCGCCACCACGCCCAGCTGCCACACCGATTTAAAAAAAATTATTTATCTCAGAGAGAGAGAGAGAGGGGAGAGGCAGATAGCACCAGGGCCTCCAGCCACTGCAAACAAACTCCAGACGCATGTGCCACCTTGTGCATATGGCTTACATGGGCTCTGGATAATCAAATCTGGGTCCTTAGGCTTTGCAGGCAATACCTTAACCACTAAGTCATTTCTCCAGCCCCACACCCAGATTTTCTTTTTTTTTTTTTTTTTTTCTTTTCTTGTCTTTTCTTTTTTGGTTTTTCAAGGTAGGGTCTCGCTCTAGCCCTAGCCCAGGCTGACCTGGAATTCACTTGGTAATCTCAGGGTAGCCTTGAACTCATGGCGATCCTCCTACCTGTGCCTCCCGAATGCTGGGAATAAAGGCCTGGGCCACCATGTGGGTGCTGGTGATTGAACTCAGCTCAGTCTTACCCACTGAGCCACCTTCCTGGCCCCCAAACTTTTTTTTTGCGTAGTGCTGGGAATTGGACCAGGACCTGCTGGACAGGTTCGGCAATTGGACCAGGTCCAGGCTGACCTGGAATTAACTATGTTAGTCTCAGGGTGGCAGGCCTCCCGAGTGCTGGGATTAAAGCGTGCATGTTTAGCTGTTTTTTAAAAGGTGAAAGCAAAGGTACCACAAACCCTAGTCATTCTACCTGAATGAACCTACCGAAGAAAATCATGCACACTAAGACATAATTCCCACAAAATGAGAGCAATCCAAATAATCATGATTGGCAAAAATGGTTTAAAAACGTTGCTGGGTGTGGTGGTACATGCCTTATCCCAGCACTCAAGAGGCAGAGGCAGGAGGATCATCGTGAATTCAAGGCCACCCTTGACTACATAGTGAATTCCAGATCAGCCTGGGCTACAGTCAGACCCTACCTTAGAAAAAAAGAATAAAAAGGTACTTGCATGCTTGGGCTGCTGGTCACTGAGAAACGAAGCTGGAGCTGAGCTGGAAACCACCTCCCTGATGACTAGCTGTTGGAAAGCTGGAAAGAGCTATGCTGCATACAGCCTTTGGGAGAGAGAGTCATCAATGACCTCACAGAGCTTGACTCTACCTACAAAAGACATTCATAACAGGAGAATGGCATGAAAATAGACGAGAGACTAATTACAAAGAAGGGATTCAATGGAGGGTGGACTTAAGAGAGGGAGGAGGGGGTGGGAATTATGGTGGTCTATAGTTATGGAAGCTGGCAATAAAAAAGTTTTAAAAAATGTGGCATATGCATATATTGGAATAAATGGGATAATGTGGATAGTGTGAACCTTGAACATGCTAAAGTGAAAGCCAGATGCAAAACTCCAACATGAAAAGGGCAGGTTCATAGACAATACTGCTCAGTGCTTATCTGGGCTGACTTAGAATAGGGTACTGACAGCAATTTTGGAGGGATAATGGAATTCCAAATCTGGGGTTATGGAAATGTTGGCACAGTGCTATAAATTTACCGAATCACTATTTTATATGAGTTTATATAAATTATAAATCACTATTTTATATAAGTTAGATCTCAATAAAGTAGACCTCCAAACCACATGGATTGAGTACTAGACTAGGAACTAGGAAAAGAGATGAAGTGAGAAAGACGAGGCAAACTTGTGTTCAAATGTAATACAAATAGCTTTCAAGTAGTGTCTTCTAGTCTGAGCTCTGGTTTCCAGACAGCAGAAAAGATAGCTGTTTGCAAATGAACAGGAGGGAAATCAGAGTAAGAATTTGACTCTTTGGGCAAAAGACAACTTCATTAAAGCTTCATAGAAGCTTTAATTTTTTAATTTTAATTATTCATTTGTTTGCATGTGTATGTATACGGGTACATGTGTGTAGGGGTCAGAGGACAATTTGGAGGTGTCTGTGATCTTCAACCTTCCTTGAGACACAGTTTCTTGCTGCAAAAAAAAAAAAAAGCTGCACCAGGAGCTTCCCACTGTCGTAGGCATATTGGGATCACAGATGCATGTGTCACTTTACATCCAGCTTTTACATGGATGCTGGGAAGGCTCAAACTTGGGTTGGCAGGCTTTGCAAACAAGAGCCTTTACTGTGCATCTCCCCAGCACCACCCTCGTGAACTTTTTTTTTTGGTTTTTCGAGGTAGGGTCTCACTCTAGCCCAGGCTGACCTGGAATTAACTAGGTAGTCTCAGGGTGGCCTTGAACTCACGGCAATCCTCCTACCTCTGCCTCCTGAGTGCTGGGATTAAAGGCGTGCACCACTGTGCCCTGTTCCTCGTGAACTTTTTAAAAATAAAGTTTTAATGTTTCAGTCATAATACAATTATTTTCTAAATCTACATCTGTATTTTGGAGTCATATGTATGAAGAGATTTATATGTGCTGACTACCATTTAAAATACCAGGGCTGGAGAGATGGCTTAGCAGTTCAGGTATTTGCCAGCAAAACCAAAGGACCCAGATTTGATTCCTCAGTACCCATATAAAGCTAGATACACAAGGTGATACATGTGTCTGGAGTTTGTTTGCAGTGTCTAGAGGCCCTGGCATGCCCATTCCCTCTCTCCAATAAATAAAAAGAAAGGAATGGGTTCTGGAGAAACGAATCTGGGTCTGTAGGCTTTACAGGCAAGTGCCTTAACTACTAAGCTATCTCTCTAACCCCAATAAAGTATTTTAAAATAACTTAGAGTTTAATATTTTAAACTTTACCACTGAGCAAAAACTGGATTTCTAGTTTTATTTTTTGTTTTTGTGTTGCTAAGGATCGAACTGGGAGCCTTAAGCACACTAGGCAAGCACTCTACCATGGAGCCACACTACCATCACCTTTAAAAAATATTTTATTTTTATTTAGTTATTTGAGAGAGAATATGGACTGCCAGAGCTTCCAGCCACTGCAAATGAACTCCAGATGCATGCGCCATTTTGTGCATCTGATGTATGTGGGTCCTAGGGAATCAAATCTGGGTACTTGGGCTTTGTAGGCAAGTGCCTTAACTGCTAAGTCATCTCTCCAGCTCCCCCATCATCTTTTTTTTTTTTTTTTGTTTTGTTTTGTTTTGTTTTTCGAGGTAGGGTCTCACTCCAGCCCAGGCTGACCTGGAATTAACTATGTAGTCTCAGGGTGGCCTCGAACTCATGGCGATCCTCCTACCTCTGCCTCCTGAGTGCTGGGATTAAAGGCGTGTGCCACCACGCCCGGCTCTCCCCATCATCTTTTAAACTTTAGATACCATAAATTATACACTAGAGCCATTCAGGGAAAAGAGGATGCTGTGACAGGTGTATGTACACTGAGTGACCTTGCCATTCCTGAATTTCCCATTTATAAGCTCCTAAATTCATTCAAGAAAGCCACAGGATTCTGATAGACTACGATCAGAAAAGCACATTCCCTTGGGCTGGTGAGATGGTTTAGCAGTTAAGGCACTCACCTGCAAAGCCAAAGGACCCAGGTTTGGTTCCCCACAATCCATGTAAGCCAGATGCACAAAGTGTTACATGTGTCTGGAGTTTGTTTGCAGTGGCCAGAGGCCCTGGCATACCTATTCTCTATCTGCCACTTGCTCTCTCTCAAATAAATAAAAATTGTTTAAAAAGTACATTCCCACCTTTCATCCAAGCATGCAGAAGACAAAGGTAGGAGGATCTTCATGAGTTCTAGGCCAACCTGGGCTACAGTAAAACCTTACCTTAAAAAAATGTTGGGCTGGAGGTATGGCTTAGTTGGTAAAGGTGCTTGCTTGCAAAGCCTTATGGCCCAGGGTTCAATTTCCCGGGACCCAGGCATGGTGATTTGAATTAGGTGTCTGCCATAAACTCATGTGTTCAGAATGCTAGGCTCCCCAGCTGATGGCAGTTTGGGAATTGAAGCCTTCTGGAGGTGTTGGGGTGGGCTTATAGATATTATAGCCAGCTTCCCCTTGCTAGTGTTTGCCATGCTTCCTACTATTGTTGCCCACCTGATGTTGGGCAGGAGATGATGTTCAGCCTCTGCTCATGCTGTTGCTGTGAAACATCTGACCATGTGGATTTTGATCTTTTGGAATTTGTGTGCTAGAGGAATGTGGACTGACTGGGGACTGCAGAAGCCTTAGAGTGGTAAGCCAAATTTTATGGAATATTCTCATGAGTTTGAAAATGCTAAATGCAGAGAGAACTACAGACTGTGACGGGTTGGCTTGTGAACTTTTCAAGGGGAAGGAGAGACAGCAGAGGACTTTGCTGGGACTGAGCTACTGGCATGAGGGCTATCTATGTTCTTCTGCCCAAGCTCTAAGAATTAGAGCAAGGTTGAGTTTAAAAGTAATGGACTGGGGCTGGAGAAATGGCTTAGTGGTTAAGGTGTTTGCCTTCAAAGTCAAAGGATCTCGGTTCAATTCTCCAGGACCCACGTAAGCTAGATGCACAAGGGGCACATGCATCTGGAGTTCGTTTGCAGTGGCTAGAGGCCCTGGCATGCCCATTCTCTCTGTCTGCTGCTCTTCTCTCTCTCTCTGCTTGCAAATAAATAAATAAAAATTTTTAAAAAAGTAATGGACTGGGGCTGGAGAGATGGCTTAGTGGTTAAGGCATTTGCCTGCAAAGCCAAAGGATCCCTGTTCGATTCTCCAGGACCCATGTAAGCCAGATGCACAAGGGACGCATGCATCTGGGGTTCATTTGTAGTGGCAAACTGGCTGGTGCACCCATTATCTCTCTGTCATAAATAAATAAAATGTTTTAAGTTGATACCATTAAAATATTCAACAAAGTTCACTCATGAATTTAGCAGCTGAAACCAGAAGGGGTTCTGCCTCCATCAACAGAAGGTGGGAACAAAAGGTCTGGGGTAAGAACTGAAAGGGCTACAGATCCTTGGGTCCTATTAACTCACAGGTAAACAGCAAAAGCTCTCCCCGTAGCTGGGCAAATTGGTGTATACCTGTGACCCAACACTAGGTAGGCTGAAGCAAGATGATCACAAGTTTGAGGCCAGCCTGAGCTACATAGTAAGATCTTGTCACAAAAAAAACAAGGCTGAGGATATGGCTCAATGCTAGAGTACTTTCCTAGCATGTACCAGCCCCTAGGCTTGCTTCTCAGAACTGGAAACACCTATCTCTACATGAAACTCCAGGTAACAGAATTAAAAAACATGTTACTTAAAATGTACAAGTCTTTTTAAAGTTAACATAGAACCAATGAAACCGCAGCACACATACACAGCAAACTTCATACAAAGAAAACTGAAAGCAAAATGAGATTTTCAAGTAGACAAAAGGAAAAAAAAGCAAATATAGATTTGAGCACTTGTTAGTTTAATGTAGTAAACAAATATAGAAGTTACACCAAGCATGATCTTTTCAATGAACACATAAATAACTACACACCTTAAGCAATAGGCCCTTAAAATAGGCAATAACAAATCAGTAAGTGAAATCAGGACTGGAGAGATGCCTTAGCAGTTAAGGCATTTGCCTGCAAAACCAAAGGACCCAGGTTTGATTCCCCAGGACACACGTTAGCTAGATGCACAAGGGGTGCATGCATCTGGAGTTTGTAGTGGCTGGAGGCCCTGGTGTGCCCATTCTCTCTCCCTTTTTCTCTGTCAAAAAAAAAAAAAAAAAAAAAAGAGTGAAATCACAGATGACTTCCAACCAAAGGAAATTCTAAAGTTTTAAAATATGTTTGGCAGTTTAAAAATATATTTCCAGGTTTGGGGAGATGGATCAGTGGTCAAAGGCACTTGTCTGCAAAGCCTGCTAGCCCAGGTTTGATTCCCCAGTATCCATGTAAACCCAGATGCACAAAGTGGTATGTGTCTGGAGTTTGTTTACAGCAACAAGATACCTTGGTGCAACCATGCTGACTCACTCACTCCCTCTCAAAAAATAAAATATATATATATATATATATATATATATATATATATATATATATATACACACATACACATACACACATATATATAATGTATTGTTTTTTTAATTTTTATTGACAACTTCTATACTTACAGACAATAAACCATGCTATTTCCCTCTCCTACCCCCTTTCCCCTTCACAATTCCACTTTCCATCATATCCCCTCCTCCTTTCGATTAGTCTCTCTTTTATTTTGATGTCATCATCTTTTTCTCCTATTATGAGGGTCTTGTGAAGGTATAGCTAGGCACTGTGAGGTCATGGATATCAAGGCCAATTTCTGTCTGGACAGTTGCTTTGTAAGGAGTCCTACCCTTCCTTTGGCTCTTTCATTCTTTCTGCCCCCTCTTCTGCAATGGACCCTGAGCCTTGGAGGGTGTGATAGAGATGTTTCAGTGCTGGACACTCCTCCATCCCTTCTTCTTAGCACTATGTTGTAGTTTTTTTTTTAAGGTAGGGGCTCACTCTAGCTCAGGCTGACCTGGAATTCACTGGAGAGAATAGGCATGAAGGGTTTATGTCTCAACACAATAGAGGCTATATGTAAAGCTTCTAAAGCCCAA
The DNA here is from genome assembly GCA_036365145.1 of Orientallactaga sibirica. Taxonomy (NCBI): domain Eukaryota; kingdom Metazoa; phylum Chordata; class Mammalia; order Rodentia; family Dipodidae; genus Orientallactaga; species Orientallactaga sibirica. Next base: position 9,619,701 of record JAEOAD010000003.1, on the reverse strand, counting down.
ATAATACTTAATGGGGAAAGACTCAAGGAGTTCCCAGTGAGATCAGGAACAAGACAGGGGAGCCTACTCTCACCTCTGCTCTTCAACATAATACTAGGAGTCCGAACCCAAGTAATGAGACAGGAGAAAGAGATAAAAGTGATACAAATTGGAAAGGAAGAAGTCAAATCAGCCCTCTTTGCAGATGACATGATCCTATACGCAAGTAACCCAAAAGTCTCCATCTTAAAGCTTCTAAAGGTGATTAATTCCTTCAGTAAAGTGGCAGGATGCAAATTCAACACACAAAAATCAGTAACCTTTCTGTATGCAAAAGAAAATGTACAGAGAAAGAAATCAGCAAGCCTGTCCCACTTTTAATAGCAACAAAAAAATTAAATACCTTGGGGCCTGGAGAGATAGCTTAGTGGTTAAGCACTTGCCAATGAAGCCCAAGGACCCCAGTTTGAGGCTTGGTTCTCCAGGACCCATGTAAGCTAGATGCACAAGGTGGCACATGCATCTGGAGTTCATTTGCAGTGGCTAGAGGCCCTGAGGCACCCATTCTCTCTCTATTTGCCTCTTTCTCTGTCTGTCACTCTCACATAAATAAATAAATAAACAAACAATAATTTTTTTAAATTAAATACCTTGGAATAACACTAACCAAGGACGTGAAAGACCTATACAATGAAAACACAAAAACATTCAAGAAAGGCATGGTGTAAGAAAGCAGTGGTCTAAGTCACTCAGAAGCCAACACCCTGACAAGATGTACGCACCAGCGCATGGTGGCACACAGCCTTAGTAGGTAACCAACAGCTTTCTGATGGCTAAGAGATCCACTCAGTGGAAAGGAACTCATATCTGGAATTAGGAACCAGGTCAGAATCCTACGGAGACAAAGATTATGCTCTCCAATGTCAAGCTCCCACAAGCCTTTGGCTAAAAGAAGGGCTACATCCATCAAACTCTCCCTAAATTAATAACTCCTATCCCATTTTAACCTATGCTGGCTTCACTCTCTGTTGGAGAATATGTTTTTCCTTTTTAGAAGGTGGAGAGACCCGAGGAGATAAACCACACATTGCACTTCAGCCAAGGCTCAGGTGAAACCAAAGAAGTAGGGAGATGAGCAAGAGTTCTGCTTCCATGGTAAACGTGATAATCAGCCCCAGGGTGAACGAGACAGATGCTGAGGATACTCAACACCTACCAAAGCAGAAATCCAGAGCCTCCTAAGAGCTCATCGCTGAAGTAGACTTAAAACACATTCAAACAAGACTCAGGGAATTTTGTGGAAGAGGGGGTGGAAAGTCTGTATGAGTCACAGATTGGGACAGACAGGCATTGTGTCTCCCCAATAACTGACTGCTGCTCCCACTACACATAACCCACATGCCATGGGGAATACCAGCAACCCCACTGAGGAGGGCCCCCAATGTAATGGGATTAGGGATGAGAGAAAGGATGGTACCAACACATGATGTATCCATACTAAGCATGTCCATAATAAAAAAGTAAAAAGATACAGAATAAGCCATATGAAAACCTACTTCTTTACTAACTAAATTATGTATGTATGCGTGTGTGTGTGTGTGTGTGTGTGTGTGTGTGTGTGTGTGTGTGTGTGTGTGTTAAAAAAAGAGTTTGGGTAGAAGTATGCTGTGGAGACCATATTGTTACAAGAAACCTTTAGTGCCCGGGGTGGGATACCTTCCAGTCAGGGAGGCCCCTGATGTCCCACAAACATTAAGGCTATTGTCAAAGCTTTGGTTACCAACCAGGAAAAGACGGTAAGACTCTATTTCTGAAGACTTGAGCTACAGATAGATCACTGAGAAATCAAGCTAGAGTTGAGCTGGAAGCTTCTTTCCTGTTGGCTAGCTGTCATGATTGTGGAAAAAGCTATACAGTCTGTTGGGGGTGAAAAAAATCATTGACAGTCTTAACCAGCAGTGGACCCTGTAAGTTTTATGGCTGACCAGCCAGGCCAAATGTACATGCAATGGAGGCATGTCTATTAGGGGAAACCAAGTGCTCTGATTGATTTGAGGCCTGTTCCAGGGAGCAAATTGCTGCCTGGTACCAAAACCTCAACAAACGCCTATGGCTATGGAGATTATAAGCTCTAGGGAGAAACTACAACTGTTATCTGACTAAATGAATAAGTTATGCCCACCAAACTGCCCTCTACATATTTATGGTTCTACCTATATGTTAACGCTGCTTTCACTTTTGATTAAAGAAGCTTCTCTCTTCAGATGGCTGTGACCACTGGGGAGACTCAGAACTCCTCAAAGTGCTTAGAAGAACTGACAGTGGAGCGGTCAGCACTAAGTGAGACATCTATCACAACTTTCAATATTCAGGGACCATTGCAGAAAAGGTGGCAGGAAGAATGGAAGAGCCTAAGAAAGGTGGGAGTGCTTTACAACACTGCCTTCCAGACAAAAAAGGGACCGTGGCACTTGACCTCACAGTAGCTGACACTACCTACACAAAATTTACATAATATGAGGAAAAATTTGGGCAGGGGAGAAGAGATACTGGGATGGAGTTATAATCATAGTATACTGGCTATATGTACAGAAGAAGTCAGTAAGACGTTAAAAAAGAAAAGAATATTTTTCTTGACTCTGGAGAAGCCTGTCCCATATCTTCAGTGTATACTGTCTTGGAGCTAAAGAGATGGCTCAGCAGTTAAAGGTGCTTGCTTAAATGTATACTGTCCTTTTTCCAAGTCTCTCTCTCTCTCAGTGCCATCACCACAATTGTTTCTTAATAAATTCTAATTATGAAAAATAAAAACCTTTTTTAAAAATATTTTTATTTATTTACTTAAGAGAGAGAGAGAGAGATACAGAAATAGGCAGGGAGAAAGAGAGCGAGAGAGAGAATGAGAGTGCCAGGGCCTCCAGCCACTGCAAACCAACTCCAAATGCATGCGCCCCCTTGTGCATCTGGCTTACATGGGTCCTGTGGAATCGAACATGTGTCCTTTGGCTTTGCAGGCAAGTGCCTTAACCACTAAGCCGTCTTGATAGCCCCTGAAAAAAAAATCTTTTAAAGCCAGGGTATAACCCAGTGGTTGAATTCTTGCTTAACACACACAAGGCTCTGGGTTAAATCCTTAGTATTGAAGAGAAAAAAAAAAAAAAAAGGTATACATGCCCACAAACATATACCACACACTTCTAAATCCATAGATCAAGGGAAACTTGTAACAACATTCACAAATATTTAAAGTGAACATTAATGGAAATGTTATAGATAAAACCTGTGAGATTTAGCAACTACTGAAGCCAACTCACAAATAAATAAAAATCTCGAAGAACCAAAAAGACAGTGAGTTGGTAGCTAAAACTTGTTCTTCAAACTGCTGAACCAGGGAGTTTTGCAGATAAATTCTAGCAAATGTTAAATAAACCAATTATTTTAATGTTCACTAGCTCAGAGAACAGAACAGAGAATACTCTTATTCTAAAGGCCAATAAAAGTGAAGAGACAAGAACACCCTTGAAAGAAAGTTCACAGCCCAGTGTCACTCATGAGCGGTGCCAAGAAAGCATTAACCAGCCACAGGAGCAGATCTTTAAAATGCTCACTGCTCAATGATGATCAAGTAGTTTTAGCCCAAGAACATGAAGGGGAGTCAGTACTAAAATAGACTCCATCTAGAAAACAAAAAACTGTCTTTCATTAGGACAATTTGCTTTGTTGTTACTTTCTAGGTAGGGTCTCTCTCTAGCCCAGGCTGACTTGGAACTAAGTTTGTAGCTCAGGCGAGCCATGAGCCTATGGTGATCCTCCTACCTCAGCCTCCCAAGTGCTGAGATTAAAGGCATGTGCCACCACCCACAGCAAAATTCACTTATGCCAGTGAAGGAAATCTTTAATTCTTTGCAGAGCACAATTATTTATTATTTGGATGTGTTGGCATAATACTAAGTTATAAGTAGTCTTAAGAAACCATGTAGAGGACTGGGGAGATGGCTCAGTGGATAAGTGTTTGCCCTACAAACATGAGGGCCTGATTCAACCTGAATTTGATTCTCTAGGACCTATGGTGACATGCACACCTGTAACCCCAGTTCTGTGGGGGAGCTGAGGCAGGAGAATTTCTGGTGCTCACCGGTCAGCCAGAGACTGAAAAAACAACAGCTCCGAGTTCAGTAACAGATTCATCTCACATACCATACCCCCCCACACACATACATACACATACATACATACATACAGTATAGAGAAACTTATCACCATGTCTAATTTCACATGAAGGAGAAAAAAAAGGCCACTAAGAATTTTTTTGACAGGTGGTATGAGAACACACAGAACATTCCAAATGGATAATATATGAAGAAGGTCCTAAATGTATGTTCTTTTCATCATACAAGTCACAGGGAAAAAAAAAAGAAAATTCTCAATTTTATCATTTATAAAAGTTTTTATAATTCTATGCAATTTCAACAATCTCGTATCTAGGCATTTAATAGCATTTAAGCTCAAGGTTCACTTGAGAATTAAGGAAATGAATAATAACCCTTGGAGGGAGTACACAGTTTATTCAAACATTTAAACCATAATCCACAGTTGCATAAGAACCCAGTGAGAGTCAAACTGAATGTTTTGAAAGTTGTAGGGCCAGTACAGCAAAGCAGTGCTTTACCAACGAAGTGGGAGAACCATACACAGACTCCAGAAACAACTTTCTCAGTTTTGCTGAGACTCCCAGGCTGGCCTCAAACTCACTGTGTAGCTATATATGATCTCAATCTCCTGCTCCTCTTTCACCTCCTCTGAGCTGTTTCTGTGGTGCCAGAGATGAACCCCACCAGGTAAGCACTCCGCCAACCAGGTCACATCCCGGCCCTACAACTATTTCTTGAAGATACAATGCACATGGTTGGGTTCAGCAGCATGGATCTCTACTTCTAGCTTTGTGAAAGGTTGAGGCAGAAGGATTACTTTAAGCCCAGGTTTATGAGGTCAGCCTAGGCAACACAGGAAGCCTCCCTCTCAAAAAACAACAAAATGAAAATAAATGTTTTCACTTCTTTTTTTTTCCATTTGTAATTTTAGTATTAGCTCTATTTTATACCACTTTTTGGTAGGTTAGCATCTGAGGTCAAAGTGATAGGCCTCACGATAAAGTAGTCATCTCTGAGCATGTTTTCCCTCCAATCTTATGAATATACTGATCTCTTACTGGCATCAAGCCTTCAACCCGAATCTCACTTTTGTCCAGTCGAGACTACCTATTGACTCTGCTCCTCACTTTCTCCTGTGTCAAGTCCTTTAAGGTTTTGCCTCAGATTGCCAATGTAGAATGTCACAGCCAGCCACATGTTCCCTTTATTTCTTGCTACTTCTTTCATGAGTATTTTACATTTTATGGGTAGCAAAGGTACAACTTAGTATATTAGATGAGCACTATACAGTAAAATCAGAAATGAAATACACTCAAACTCTCTATATACAACAGAGGCAGAAATATATTAAAGAAAAATATTTTAAATATTAAATAAGACCATTACCCTTGAAAATAAATATAACATGCCTGCCAGTAAACATAGCCAGATAAACATTATAATGCATTATAATACAAGAACTCAAGTAGACATGAGAAATAGATAGCTCAAGCCAAGTTTTGAGTCATTCCAGCCAGGTGGAGCTGCTTTGAGGGTTGGCTGTGATATAGTGAATTTTTCTAGTATCAGAGAGCACTCAGTAACTTAGCAACTTATCCATAGGCTTGACAACAGAAAAAAAAAAAAAAAAAAACGCCTCATCTGGGAACTTTTAAATTTACTTCATGAAAGATGTTCATCTGCCAATTTGAGCTTTCAATTTTTTTTTCATTTTTTTGACATGTCCAGTAGCCACATTTATTTATTTATTTATTTATTTATTTATTTATTTATTTATTTTGGCTTTTTGAAATAGGGTCACAGTGATCCTTCTACCCCTGTCTCCCAAGTGCTGTGACTAAAAAAGTGTGCCACCATGCCCAGTTGGCACTGACTTTTTTTTTTTTTTTTTTTTTTTTTTTTTTTTTTTTTTTTTGGTTTTTCGAGGTAGGGTCTCACTCTGGCTCAGGCTAACCTGAAATTAACTATGCAGTACTAAAATGTGGTATTGTGCCCTGTTTTACCAGAAAATCCAGCATCATGTTTAGTGAATCAATGAAATTCAGAAATGATTGGATGGGGTTTCATTGTCCTATCTTCACTATGAATCAGATAACTGACCAGCAGAAAATAAAAATAAACTCAAAAGCATGACTAGAGGAGTTCAGGAAGACCTGGAAGAGAGGTGGCAAACACTTCTGCAAATACAAAATAGAATGTTATAATGTTCTGACTACACATTCATCATATATATTGAATAGGGTATTTTATATATTAGTCAAAACAATGAAGAGTTATGGTACCATTAAGTTTATCAATATCCTGAGCTACAAACTGATCTGTAGCCATATTCAGTTGTATTTCAATAAACACATTAGAGGATATCAAACAATGAAAAAACTAGTAGTTTCAAACTTTCTCTATTTTTAGCAACAGTATGTTTTACTGGTTACTGAAAAACTTGGACAATCATCAAATCAGTCAAGTACTAAGAGCTTTTAGAAAAATGCACTTATTTCCTGATAATAAATAAATCTAGATCTGTGCAATTAGAAAAACCAGGATGGTGACAAATAACAAATAGGAAGAAAACACAACCTGGGTTCAAAATCAAGTGATTAAGTCAAAGAACAAAAAGTGTTTTCAGATTTCCTGTACCAGTCCTTCCCAAAGTCTCTCAAGTAGACACTAGAATAATAATATGAAATCTACATGAGATGGAAAAACACCAACGAGCAGTACTTGGTTCCGATGGAATTAGTACTACTGTCAGTCTTGCTGTCACAGCAATTAATTATAAGGGCGACAGAAAGCTTTCTTGGAGCACTCTAAGAAATACGTTTAACAAAGACAAAAACATCTTTCCTGCTTCCGCTAGTATCCATGAAATGGAAAATGTAACACCTTGAGAAAAAAGCAAGATAAAAATTCATCAGCACCAGGTAGAAATGCTCTTGCAAATATGTCCTCTTGTTACTGAACAGGCTCTAGCCTCCCCTCCAGGCAAAATCTATATGTAGACAAAAGAAAGGTAAAACTTGACAGATTACATTTTTAATTCATCAATATAAACAAACATTTCAAGGTTTTGGCACAATTTTAACATTTTTTTTTAGAGTAGGTATGATTTCAATTCAGATTGCCATCCTTTCCTACTCCATTATTTGCTAAAACAGCAAGTATCAAATTCAACTTTATGGCTAATAATTTGTTAGCTATCATGCCAAAAGTTGTACTTAGTCACAATACAACAATTAACATTTCAATAGGCCAGCAGCTGTAGTTATAGTTCAATGGGGTCATATCAAAATGTCTTGTTTTTGTCTATCAGATGTGACTGTTGATGGCTGGGACTCAAATCACATACAGTCAACCACGTTACTGGATCCATGACCTACATCTCGAATTTGGCTGGCTAAACAGGCACACACAGCCACACCTGCTCCAGCTCTGCAGTGAGACACGGATCCAACAAGCTCCCATCTGAAAAGACAGACAAGAATGCTATTTGAAGACAAAACAAACTTGCTCAAAATACCAAAAAGTTTTTTATTGTGCTTTTGAAAGAGAGAAAGCTTCCAAAGGGGGTAAGATATAATCCAAACTTTTGTGTTAGTACAACTAGTAGTTTATGAGGTTTTGCTTTCTACAGTTCCAGTTATCCACAGTAAAACAGTCTGGAGCTATCAAATGCAATCTCCCAGAAATCAGAAATCCACGAGCTTTAAATCCATGCTATTGAGAGTGTATGATGAAATCTCATCAAGCTAGCCTCTGTCCATCAAATTGTAGACATTGCCTGTTTGGTGGTTACTTAGCCATTTTGGTTTTCAGACAAACTGCAAGTGCTTTTGTTCAAATAATTAAATAACTTCATTTTACTTCAAATAAAATAACAGTGAAGCGAACAATTTTATTACAGTATACTGTTAAGGTTTTGCCATTTTATTATTAGTAACTGTTGGTAATCTCTTACTGTGCTTCATTTTTAAAGTAAAACATTATCTTAAGTATTCATGTGTAGGGAAAACCACAGTGCATGTAAAGCCTGGTTAATCTGTGGTTCTGACACCTGTGCCTCTTACACCATATCCCCCATGGACAATGGAGGTCTGCTCTGTTTTCATACTGCAGAGTAACATGCTCCTAGATGATTCACTAGAGCACAGAAAAGACATGTTACTTACTTATTCAGAACGGGATCAAATGCTTCTACTGTATTTAAGTAAGCATTTCCATTATGACCACCAACTGCAAAAATTTTGCCCATCACTGTTGCAATCCCCACTCCGCCCCTGGGAGTGGTAAGTGCTGCCACATAATCCCACTTGTTGCTTCGGGGGTCATACCGTTCAACTGAACTCAGAGGAGAATTATCATCAAAACCACCTACAGAAAGAGAGTTTTTAAAGACATGACATCTCAGAAATATTAACTACCAATTTTCAAGTCAGTAAGATCCAAAAACTAAAAAGTTTTTAAGCCAAGTGTGATGGCTCACACCTTTAGTCCCAGCACTCGGGAGGCAGAGGTAGGAGGATCACCGTCAGTTCAAGGCCACCCTGAGACTACAGAGTGAATTCCAGGTCAGCCTGGACTAGAGAGAGACCCTACCTCGAAAAATGAAAATAAATAAATAAATAAATAAATAAATAAATAAATAAATAAAAAGTTTTAAAATTATTTTAGAATGGTTCAGAGGAAATTAGAAAAATAGCTTATTCAACATCTATCTTCCAACAATAACTGTTGGATATTCTTATTTTACCATAACACTAGGTTTAAAAATATTTTTCTTTTCTTTTGTTTTGGATACAATTAAAGAGATGGTAACTATCATAGAATTGGAGATGGTGGCTATGACAGAACCACAGAGATGGTGGCTAGGATAGAATCAGACATGGTAGCTAGAATAGAATTTTCCACAGTTTTTGTCAAAGCCACATCTTCCTCCAGCATTGTATACACAGGCTTTTCTACAGATTATTCTGACAATGTATCGAGTACTTTCCTGAGAGCTACATGCAGGCAACATGTTACTGTAATTGCTCTTTTCTAGTTCACTCTAAGACTAAATGTGTAAAGGCTTTCTTTGCTGAAAACTGCTAATATCATGATCAGTTTCCTTTAAATACAAGGTCAGGGGCTGGAGAGATGGCTTGGTGGTTAAGGCGTTTGGCTGCAAAGCCAAAGGATCCCGGTTCAATTCACCAGGACCGATGTAAGCCAGATGTACCAGGCGCATGCATCTGGAATTCCTTTGCAGTGGCTAGAGGCTCTGGTGTGCCCATTCTCTTTCTGTCTGCCTCTCTTCTCTCTCTCTGCTTGCAAATATATATACATATACATATACATATACATATACATATACATATACATACATATATAATATATATATATTTTTTTTGGTTTTTCGAGGTAGGGTCTCACTCTGGCCCAGGCTGACCTGGAATTAACTATGTAGTCTCAGGGTGGCCTTGAACTCACAGCAATCCTCCTACCTCTGCCTCCTGAGTGCTGGGATTAAAGGCGTGTGCCACCACGCCTGGCTATAAATATTTTTTTAAAAAAAATAAATACAAGGTCAGTTTTTAAAATCTGTTTAAATGAGATAGTTTACCAACTTTGCATATGCTTAATCTGATGAATTTTGACCGCATCATCACAGCCTTGACTGTCCCCTGAAGTTTGTTGATGCTCATGTTAATGAAGAAGATGAAGTTGTTCATAGTTATATTTTCCACTGATTCCATCTCTTGTCCCTAGATGAATGCTGGAGTTACCTTCTTGTTGTTGGGAACAAGCACCCAAACAGAAGCAACTGAAGGGAGAAAAGTTTTTTATTTTGGTTTACAGTCTTAAGGGGAAGCTTAATGGCAAGGAAAAGATGGTAGAGATTGGACATCACTTCTGCCACAGCAGGTGGAAATAGCAGCAGGAGAGTGAGCCAAGCTCTGGCAAGGGGGAGCTGGCTATAAAACCTTTAAGCTCACCCCCAACAACACACCTCCTCCAGCAAGGCTCCACCTCCCAAACTGCCATCAGCTGGGAACCAAGCATTCAGAACACATGAGATTATGGGGGACATCTGATTCAAACCAACCACCACATTCTGCCCCTGGCCCCACAAATTCATAACCATCAAGATGTAAAGATGCAATGCAGGGCTGGAGAGATGGCTCAGCAGGTTAAGGCATTTGCCTGCAAAGCCTAAGGCCCTGTGTTTAATTCCCCAGTGACCATGTAAAGCCAGATACAAAACATGATGCATGAGTCTGGAGTTTATATGCAGTAGAGGCCCTGGCATGCCCATTCTCTCTCTAACTGCCTCTTTCTCTCTCTCTCAAATAAATAAATAAATGAAATAATTTTAAAACTGCAATGCATTCAGTCCAACTTTAAATAAATGGATTACAGGCAGGCTCAGTGGCAGGGGTCTAGTCTGTTGTATATAAGGTCTGGAGTTCAATCTCTAGGCATGACAAAGAAATGAGAATTCAATAAGGAGAAAGAGACAGAGCAGGCTATAACTAATCTGTTAGACAGGCCCATGCCTTCACATTTTTATTCCAATAATTGAAACTATTTTAAATAGGACCTGAGTGACTAAAGTTTTGTCTCCCTCTCCCCAGTGTTTGGGATTGAACCTAGTCCTCCTGCTGGCTAGGCAAATGCTCTACCACTGAGCTATATTCCTAGCTCCTCAAAGGGTTATTTTAATCTTCTGTCTAAGTTGTTCTTATTTCTATCATGTCTGTTCCAGCTAAAAAGGCACAAAGGCTTAATAACAGCAACAGTGACACATCTGCCATCAAGTAACCTATGAATATATTAGTAGTGTGGTGGTTTGAGTGTCATATGCCCTGCATCACCTCAGATATCTGTGATTAAGACTCATACCTAATTCCCAGCTGGTGGTGTCTCTGGAGATGGAACCTTGCTGGAGAAGGTGTGTAACTGGGAGTTTAAACCTTTAGGGTTTATTAGTCCAGCCTCCCTGGGTGTTCAAAGCTCACACACTCTCCTTCCTTCCTTCCTGCAGTTGTGGAGATGTGATGCTTAGCTGTCTGTTTTTGCTATGCTTTCCCTGCCAAGATGGGACTTCCTCTTGAAATTATAAGCTGGAAAAAAAACCCAAAACTTTTCTTCCATAAGTTACTTCTAGAAGAGTGTTTTGTCTCAATAAGAAGAAAATAACTGGTACAAGTAGAGATATGAACTCTGGATTCCCACAGACCCAAGTTTAAATTCTATCTCTGTCACTTGTTTAAGCATGTGAACATGAGGTGTGTTTTTCTTTTATGCATTTTCTTTGGAAAAGACTACCTTAATAAGGTAAGACATAGCAGTGAACTGTGTTACATCCCTTGCTAAGCATGTATGAGCACTGGAGGAGTCAGCATTAATTCTACTTGCAGATATATAAACACTTACAATAGCTCATTCACTTATGAAGAACTACAAATTATACACTATAACAATGCAGCAAGTATGACATAGATTAATGACAACCTTTCTGAACATATTTCCTCCTCTGTAAAGCACTATGGGTCATAATAAAGTTCTCATTTGTTGGGTAACGACATATTGTTAAGACAGTTTGAAATGCTTAACATACATTGTCTCTGATTCCTAAAATGATTCTGAAAGACAGGCCCTATTACTCCCATTTCAGTCATTCAAGCCTTTGCTACTGGAAGTGTGAGTGGACACAACACAGAATCATTCTCACTTGGCAGCTGTTATAAACACAGAATCTGGACCCTCCTTTTCAGGGCAACATCTCCTCCAAGTTACTCACATGTATTGAGGAAACAATGCTCTGATAGCCTTTCTAATTCAGTACTTTATCATGTCAAAAGCAATGTAAAGGACAAAGTTATCTGAATCATATGAAAAACTACTGGTTTACTTAAAGTATTCAATGTAATTTCCTTTAAAATGAAGTAGAAAAAAGCAAGTCTTAGATCTTTTAAAAGTTGTTTTAGTAAGACATACATATATATAATTTGTTGTTGTTTTTTTTTTTTGAGGTAGGGTCTCACTCTAGGCCAGGCTCTGGAACTCACTCTGTAGTCCCAGGCTGGCCTCGAACTCACAGCAATCCTCCTACCCATTTCCTGAGTGTTGGGATTAAAAGCCCATACCATCATGCCCGGCTTTAGTAATGCATAATTTGTGCTCTTAACAATTACAAATATATATTTCATTTAGGTGTGATCCCTACTTACATTTTAAAAATATTTTTAAATACTTTATTTTTATTTATTTATAAATAGAGAGAGAGAGAGAGAATGGGCACAACAGGGCCTCCAGCCACTGCAAATGAACTCCAGATACATGCGCCCTTCTTGTGCATCTGGGTAATATGAGTCCTGGAGAACTGAACCTGGGTCCTTTGCCTTTGCAGGCAAATGCCTTAACTGCTAAGCCATCCCTCCAGCCCTTAAAATATTTTTATTAGCTGGGTGTGGTCACACACTCCTTTAATCCCAGCACTTGGGAGGCAGAGGTAGGACTGCTATGAGTTTGAGGCCAGTGAATTCTAGGTCAGCCTGAGCTAGAGCGAAACCTTATCTCAAAAAAACAAAAAACTAAACAAAAAAAAAATTCTTTAAAAAATTTATTTATGACAAAAAAAAAAAAACAGTGCAATAGAAAGTATGGACAAGGGCTGGAGCGATGGCTCAATGTTTAAGGTGCTTGCCTGCAAAGCCTAAGGACCCAGGTTCAATTCCTCAGTACCCATGCATAAGGTGGCACATGTATGTGGAGTTCATTTGCAGTGGCTAGAGGCCCTGCACACCCACTCTCTCTATCTGCCTCTCTCTCTCCTTGTGTCAAATAAATAAATAAAATAATTTTTAAAAAGGCAAAATAAAGCATGGACAATCCAGGGCCTCCTGCCACTATAAACTCCAGATGCATGTACCACTTTGTGCATCTGGCTTTACATGGGTAGTGGGAAGTCAAACCTGTGCCATCATGCTTTGCAAACAAATGCCTTTAACTGCTGAGCCATCTCTCAAGCCCCCTAATCTCCTACTTTTGATGTATTCCTTGAAAAATATGGAGGTACAGCTTTTAAACATGACAACTTAAATTAGCACTAATTTAAGAAACACTAATGTCAACCTTTATTTTATTATTATTATTATTATTTTTTTTTATTATTATTATTATTTTTGGTTTTTCGAGGTAGGGTCTCACTCTGGTCCAGGTTGACCTGGAATTCACTCTGTAGTCTCAGGATGGCCTCAAACTCTCTGCGATCCTCCTACCTCTGCCTCCCAGGTGCTGGGATTAAAGGCATGTGCCACCACGCCCAGCTTAATGTCAACCTTTAGAATTCAAAAACACCTCTCAGGACTGATTGAACTAATGGCTAGATATCATAAAAATTTCTGTTATTGTGTTGTTCTATGATGTTTGTCATTGTATGTCTTAATATACTAAACTAGAGAAATATAAGCCTACTTACCAACAACATATAAACAACCATGAAGGTCACTAACTCCATTGCCTGCTCTTCGCTGACCCATTTCTTTAACTTCTATCCACTTATCCAGATGTGGGTCATACCTCTCCACACTGGATAAAGAAGCAACTCCGTCATTGCCACCCACTGCATAAACATGGTTCTAAGTGGAGAAAAGCAAAACTTATTACATTAGATTTTTACAATTTTATTTGTTTCTGTGTGTGTGTACATGCCAGGGTCTCTTGTAGCTGCAAATGAATGTCCATCCAGCTTTACTTGGGTGACTTGGAAACTCAGCCCAGACAGGGAGGCTTTGCAAGCGTCTTAACTGCTGAGCCATTTTCCCCAGCCCAACATTAGATTTTTGAATTGATTTCTCTATGCTTCTAACAGAAGACTGGAATGTGCAAGAAAGGGATAGTTCATGAAATAATATGTCATATAATCAATATCTATACATTTGCATATCACACTTGATTTGATGATGGATGTGATATAATACATTTCAATAGGCAAGTTGCGGTGTCACTTACTGCTAAAGCCACAGAGCCAACTCCCCCGCGGGGGGTGTTCATCGGAGCTACTGTACTCCACTGGTCAGATTCCGTGTCGTATCGCTCCACATCACTGAAGCAGGTATTGTCATCTAACCCTCCAATTGCATAAATTGGGCCTCCTAAGGAGGCCAAGGCAATTCCTCGCCTACAAAAACAAAACACATTTTAGTATCTGAGCTTATTCCCAGAAACAATAGCAAAGAAAATTATTTACTACAAGTCATTTATAAAGATAACCTAACATGTATATAGTTTCTTTCAAATCATTTTGATTTACCAAAGCTTCGGCACCGAAGTGTAATTCTAGGTGTAAGATCTCTTACAGTTGTAGACAGCCAACACAGGAGGCTTTAAACTCTGATCAAGGTCATTTTTTTTTTGCTTTTTTGGTGCTGGGCGGGTTAAACCCAGAGCCTTGCATAAATTAAGCACTTTCTACTTAACTGAGCTACACCCTCAGCCCAAGATTCAGAATAACAAACCAAAACTCAACAAAGTCCGAACTATTCAATTAGTGAACATGCAGTTACGTAACTGGGAGGTTAATGGGTGGATAGAGAAAGGTTCACGGCGCAGGTCAGAACCAGTATTATTTCTGAATCTACTTCATCACAGAGCTTGTTCTGTTGTAGGATTTCATTACACTACCACACAAAAGAGCACTTGTTTTTCTATCACAAGCCATCAAAAATGAAACTATTGTGCTAAAGAGATGGTTAAGTGGTTAAGGCACTTGCCTGCAAAGCCTAGTGGCCAGGGTCCAGTTCTGCAATTTCCAACATACAACCAGATACACAAAGTGACACATGCATCTAGAGTTTGTTTGCAGTAGCAAGGGGCCTTGGTGTGCCCATCTGTCTCTCTTTGCTTACAAATGAAAATATTAAAAAACGGAACTATTCTAGGGCTGGGGAGATGGCTCAGTGGGTAAGAGCATTTGCTGTGCAAGCCTGAGGACCTGATCTTGATCCCCACTATTCAGGTAAAAGCTGGTCTTTAGGCTAGGGGTGTGGTGGCGCACGCCTTTAATCCCAGCACTCGGGAGGCAGAGGTAGGTGGATCACTGTGAGTTCCAGGCTATCCTGAGACTACATAATGAATTCCAGGTCAGCCTGGGCTAGAGTGAAACCCTGCCTCAAAAAAAAAAAAAAAAAAAAAAAAAAAAAGCTGGACATGGCTAAACCACAATGCCGAAGTGGGCAGAGACAGGAGGATCAGTGGGACTTGTTGGCCAGCCAGTCTAGCTAAAAGCCAGTAAGCTCTGGGCTCAGCAAGAGACCTTGTTTCAAGAAAATAAGGCAAAGGGTGGCAGAGAAGGACTTCTGGCCTCCATGTGTAAGCTCATAGATACGCACATCACATACACATGCACTTATTTTAAAATGGGTATCTGCCTCTACATTGGATACTAAGAAGTGTATGACATCTTTATCTGAGATACAGCTGTTGTGCCAATTCTATCTCTATCTGCCTCTCTCAAATAAATAAGTATTTTTTAAAAAACAAAAGAAAACAGAGGGGGCTGTAGAGATGGCTCAGTGGTTAAGGTGCTTGTCTACAAAGCCTAAGGACCCAGATTTGATTCCCTAGTACCCACTTAAAGCCCAGATGCACAAGGTGGCACATACATCTGGAGTGCATTTGCAGTGGCTGGAGGCCCTGCTGTGCCCATTCTCTCTCTGCTTCTTTCTCTCTTCATTCATAAGTGAATAAAACAAAGGACTTCTGGTTAAGATGGAAGCATAAGAACCATGTCAAAACAGGCTAGGGGAAAAAAAGAAAAAAGAAAAAACAAACAAACAAAAAAAAAACCCAGCAAAACACACTCTTTTACTAAAAAGTGAGGTGTATAGTAAATTATCAACCACAGCAGAGAAGTAGGAGAGATCCGGAGCGTCTAGACCTACGGAAGCAGGCAGAAGCAGCTCCAGCAGCGGCGGCGAGTTCCACACAGTGGTAGCCGCCAGGCTCCGCCTGAGCCACAGGATTTTAAAGCCAGGTGAGGGGATTTTCCACTCATAATGGCCTCCTTGCAAACACAAGAAACATGGAAGGGGGACAGCAGAGACCAACAGAGCGACTTGTGAATAAGAGGTTCGTGTGGACGATCAGGCGGACTTCAGCCACCATCCACAGCCTCCCCCCCCCACCACCAGCACGAGCGTTGGCAAGCACCAGAGACCTGGGGAAGGGAACTCACCTACACCGCACCCAGCACAATCAGAGCAGCGACCCACTGACCCACCCGGCCTTCCTGAACCCACAACACAGCAAAAAAAGGACCCAAGCAGCCATGCAGCATAGCTGAGATCAAAGCTGTCCCAAAAGGTAACTTGGATTACACCAGATCACTACCAGCCAAATAAGCCTGGTGTATAGGCTTGCATCGGAAGGGCTAATTGCACCTTCCATGTCAGGGTAAATTATATTTTCAATCTGATGGTCAGATCTGACATTCTTAAATAAGCTGTATTTCGGGCTGCTCATTTGTTGCTTCCTGGTTTATAGTGACTTTGTTTCCTTCTTCTGTCATTCGTTGGGAGAGGGTCTCACTTGGTCACAAGCTGACCTTGGAACCCTCTACAGACCAGAAATTTTAGCCTCCCAGTTGACAGGATTAAGGGTATGGGGCAACACACATCCTTAGGGACTGTGACGGTGTTAGAGGATCTGTTTGTCATAATACCTACTTTTGCACAAATCTCTGTGCTGTTTTTCTTTGAATGGGTATATTGTTTAGTTAAGTTTTTAGAATTTGACTGTATTCTGTTCCATTCAGCCTACTTGAATACTCTCATAGCAGGCGAACCCAACACCTAGGGTCACTTTTGTGATTACTCTGAGAGTCTTAAGAGCCACACCTGGCACCTTAAGCTCCTACCCTGAAGATATATAACATCAGATTGATTGATACATCTAATATTACTACAGATAATTAGAAAACCCAAGCATTAAATTAATTAAAGATGCAAAAATCTCTACACTATAATACAAGAAACACAAAAAATCAAGACAATATAAATCCACCAAAAAGTATTAATGCGTCAGAAATGAACTTCAATGAGACTGAATTAGAGGAAATGCCTGAGAAAGACTTCAAAATAATGATTATAAATATGTTCAAAGAAAACTTTCAGGCCTGTATGAGCCTATGGCTATGTGCTCCCTTTACACACCCTGGTGAAGCAAGGCAGAAGTAAACTATGCATATGGGTTCTCCCTCAGAAACTACAGAAATCTACTACTGCCCATTCTCCAAAACCCTGGTCTGTAGATTGTCGTCACATTTGAATTCCCTCCTACATCGCTGGCATGCTTCTTGGTTTTTCAGTACCTTCCTTACTGCTTCAGTGTTATAAAATTCCCTGAAGCTCTGTCCTAAAGTCTCTTAGTACTCTATAATCTCCCTAAGCAAACACAGATTTTCAGAATGACTCAATTTCCACCTCAAATGCATCTTGCTGGCTCCTCAAACCTAACTTTAAACTGAAATGAAATTCACTGTCCATTTCCCTGTGGGAAACAAACTGTTAAGGTGCCTCGATGGTCTTTACCTCCTAGTACTACCCCCATGATGCCACGTTATACACAAACGAGATTACCTGGGCGGGCCTCATCAAAGCACACACCTTTCCAGGCAGACTTCTCCAGTTTATAGTCAGAAGACTAAAGAACAGTGAAGGGTAGAGGTGGCTCAGCCAGGAAGTGAAAGTGCAAGGGCTAGAGAAGGCCAGAGACTGCCTGAATCCTATTCCCCAGCACCCACATAAACAGCTGGGTGTGGCCATGCATGTTGGAAACCCCCGTCTTGTACACGGCAGAGACCAGAGCTACGGCTCACTGAGCACTGCAAAAATAATGTCATGTCTAGGTTCAGCAAGGGACTTCAACTCAAGAAAACACACGGATGATGAAGGAAGATGGGAGATAGTCTCGTCTGGCCTCTGCAGGGGCACATATGGGGGATGCGGATGTGCACATACTATACCCACACCACACATTGAGCACACACAGACCACATATGCCAAAATAAAATAAATAGAAAAGAACATTGGGCTCAGCATGCTTACATTTCAAGATAGAAGGAAACCTCTGAGAAGGACCTCCAGCCAGTTGCCTGTAACAATGAAGCCCAGTCACAAGGAACTACTTCTACTACTATTTCTTCTTCATTTTTCTTTTTCTTTTTTTTTTTTTATTGATACCACTGAACTATATCCTCAGCCTTCTTTTGTATTTTTATTTTTAAAATCTATTTATTTGAGAGAGAGGCAGAGGGAAGGAGAGAGAGGAAGAGAGAGAATGGGCACGCCAGGGCATCTAGCCACTGCAAATGACTCCAGACACATGCGCCACTTTGTGCATCTGTCTTACGTGGGTCCTGGGGAATCAAACATGGGTCCTTTGGCTTTGCAGACAAGTGCCTTAACTGCTAAGCCATCTCTCCAGCCCTGTACTTCTATTTTTTTGAAGCAAGGTCTCAGTAAATTACCCAGGCTGGCCTTGAACTCACTCTGTAGCCCAGGCAGGCTTGAACTTGTGGAATTAAAGGCATGCAGCAGGACACCTGGCCATTTAACTTTTTGTTTTGTTTTGTTTTTTGAGGTAGGGTCTCACTGTAGGCCAGGTTGACCTGGAATTCACTCTGTAGTCTCGGAGTAGCCTCGAACTCAGGGTGATCCTCCTATCTCTGCTTCCCCAGTGCTGGGATTAAAGGCATGCACCACCAGCTCTGGCCTTTTTTTTTTTTTTTTTTTTTTTTTTTTTTTTTAATTATTGGCAAGGAGAGAGTGACAAACAGAGAGAGAAGGAATGGGTGCAACAGGGCCTCTTGCCACTGCAAGCAAACTCCAGATGCATTTACCATTTTGTGAATCTGGCTTTATGTGACTTGAAGTTGAGCCCAGGATGCCAGAATTTCAAGCAAGCACCTTTAACAGCTGAGCCATCTCTCCAGCCGCTGTTATTATTGGATAAACAAGTTATTGTACAGACTTTGTTAGAATTATAGGTTTAAAACACACAGCTACAACAAATATCAGCATCCATTTTAATGTAGAGATGAGAAAATAGGAGTATTACATGTGAAAATTATGTTGAAATGCATCCTGAAAAAGCTCATTTGGAAGAATACAAACTGTAAGAAAATGGTGTGATCAAATAACTGCAGCTCTGCCTGTTCTATACAGCTGGATGGCTATTCTAAGTAAATCAAGATTTCAAAAGTTTAAAGAAATTCAACTGCTATTTTGATATAGTGGTTTCTTTCAATCTTTGGCTAAAACCAAGCTTGATATAGCCCACTAAAGAGAAAAGGGTATAAAGAGAAAGTAAGTGCTTTGGGATATCTACCCCCACCTGATTTTAACCAATGCATTAAAATTTAAACTATTTCTATGTAACATGTAGCACAAAGTAAGCACAATTATATGATTAAAATGTCAGCTATAGGGCTGGAAAGATGGCTTAGTGATTAAGGCACTTGCTTGTAAAGCCTAAAGACATATGTTTGACTCCCCAGATCCCATGTAAGCCACACACACAAGGTGACACATGTGCAAGGTTGTACACATGCAAAGGTGGTGCACATGTCTGGAGTTAGATTACACTGGCTAGAGGCCCTGACACACCAATTCTCTCACTCTCTCATTAAAAACAAAACAAAACAAGCCAGGCGTGGTGGCGCATGCCTTTAATCTCAGCACTCAGGAGGCAGAGGTAGGAGGATCGCCGTGAGTTCTAGGCCAGCCTGATACTACATAGTGAATTCCAGGTCAGCCTAGGCTAGAGTGAGACCCTGCCTCGAAAAATCAAACAACAACAACAAAAACAACGAAAACAACAACAACAAAAACCAAAACAAACAAGAAAACAAAAATAACTAGGCCAGTCTGTTGGGCTTGCCGTAAAAAAAAAAAAGTCAGGTGTAGATAATGAGAGGTAATTTTTTTAGTACTGTGGGTTTTTTTTTCCTTAAGATTCTTTCTCATGAGAAAAAAAAAGACTAAAAACAAACAAACAAACCCTCTACAGTGGTACTCTCTTCTAATTTTTTTTTTTTTTTTTGAGGTAGGGTCTCACTCTAGCCCAGGCTGACCTGGAATTCACTATGCAGTCTCACAGTGGCCTCGAACTCATGGCGATTCTCCTACCTCTGCCTCCTGAGTGCTGGGATTAAAGGCGTGCGCCACCACACTGGCTCTCTTCTAACTTTTCTTTCACTTTTAAAACTTTGGTTAATAACGTCCATATATGTAGACAATAGATCATGCTCATGGTCCTCTCCCACCCCCCTCCCTTGTCCCACTCCTGAATCCCCTCCACTGAATCCATTCTTTCCAATCATACTTTTTCATACTCTCATACATGAACAGAAGTCAGTGGAAAACACCTTGTTAAATTAACCAAGAACAGAACACGAGATGGCAATGTCCCTTCATGTTCAGATCCATTTTAAATTGTCTCATTTTCTGGCAGTGCTAGAGGTGGAGCTCAGAGCTTTGATGCACTTTAGAGAGAACCATGGATGCATAAGAACTCACTCTTTTTTTATTTTTATTTTTTACAAAGCAAAACGTTCTGAAAAAAATCCTAAAAATGTTTTAAATAAGTTTTTTTTTTTAAAAAAGAAAACATTTATTTGAGGGGGGCATATATAGAGAAAATGGGCATACCAGGGCCCATAGATACTGTAAACAAACTTCAGAAGCAGGTGCCACCTTATACATCTGGCTTACATGGGTCCTGGGAAATTGAACTTGGGTCCTTAGGCTTGGGCAAGTGTCTTAACTAGTAAGCCATCTCTCTAGCCTCTTAAATAAGTTTTTAAAAATTATTTATTTGAGAGGGAGGGCAGATAGAGAGAGAGAGAGAGAGAGAGAGAGAGCACAAGAGAGAGAATGGGCATGCCATGGCCTTCAGCCACTATAAATGCGCTCTAAACTCATGCGTCATCTTTTGCATCTGGCTTACATGAGTCCTAGGGAATTGAACCTGGGTCCTGTGGCTTCGCAGGCAAATGCCTTAACTGATAAGCCATCTCTCTAGCCTCTTAAATAAGTTTTTCAAAAAGCAGACATGGCTGGGCATGGTGACCCACATCTTTAATCCCAGCATCCAGGGGACAGAGGTAGGAGGATCAGTGTGAGTTCAAAGCCACCCTGGGACTATAGAGTGAGTTCCAGGTCAGCCTGCACTAGAGTAAGGCCCTATCCCCAAAAACAAACAAACGAAATCAAACATGGCAGAAATGTTCAAGTACAAGTGAGATCTGTAACTAAGAGTAATAGGTATATTAACACGATTCCATTCTTAAGCAGGAATAGCTGTCATCATGCAGTCATTACTAAAAGTAGGAAGAAAAACATTAAAATAAGATCTTTCACTTTCCATTAACAACTCCATAGAAATTTCCATGCTGACCTACCTCTTGGTATTCATGGATGCCTTCATCATCCATTTGTTAGTGAGAGGATCAAACATCTCCATGCTTCCCAGATGCTCATTCCCATCATGTCCCCCTACTGCGTACACTTTGCCTACAAATGAAGACATGCTTCCATCTTATTCTTAGTAGACTGATGCTATTAATGTTATTTACTTTTGAACAGCATGTAATTAGAATATCATAAGAAGTTAAATCTTCACAACTGCTTTTCAACATTATATCATTGTCATTTCAGTAGTCAAATGAAAGCCAAAGTAAGCTTTCACTAAACAAGCTGTTCCATGTAAAGCCATTTAAATGCTTTCCAACACCACTGTCGTGGATTTCTCATCTTTTTATTACACAGATCAAATTATTAATAATGCTTTCAAAAATGTTTAATATAGTAGAAAAATGCTTATAACAAGTTATAAAGAAAATATGAAACTAAATACAAACCTTGCTAGCTGAAACAAAAATAAACCCAGAAAGTAGGAAAGAAAGTATGCTACCACCGAGCTATATTTCCAGCCCCACATCAACTATTTCCATATCATATAATTATTACTAAAATTAGATTTTTAACTTATTACTAAAAATTAATTCATTTCATAAGCCTAGATAAATTGTGAGAAAGTTTTGAAAATTACCTTTCCTCTATTATATGAGGACAATTTTTTGAAAATATAAAAATATTTTAATAAAAATTAAAAAGTACTATCAAACCCAAAGCATTGCAAATTAGGCAGACACCCAACCACTGAGCTTCATCCCTAGCCCTTGATGTTATGAGACAGGGATTTGCCACATAGCTCAGGCTGGCCTGGAACTCGAAATCCTCTTGTCTCGGCCTCCTAAATGCTGGGTTTACAAACTGTGTCACTGTGTCTGGTCAGAAGAGTTTAATTCATCCTTTCTCTTTTCCCTGCTATTTATCTCTATATTTCTATACCTATATGCTGAGCATCTATGGAAAGAAAGCAAGTAAATAATCACTACCTAAATATTTAATCTCTGTATCAAAGATATTTTACACTTAAATAATTTCCTTGCATAAAAAATTTCAAAGTTTGCTGGGCGTGGTGGTTCACGCCTTTAACCCCAGCATCCAAGCACTCAGGAGGCAGAGGTAGGAGGATCACCGTGAGTTTGAGGCCACTTAAACTTTTCAAAGTTCAAGTAATTAATAAAAGCACCACGGTTTATGTAATATGATTTAGACAACAGACCCACCTTCCACAGAGATTACACCCACATGTCGCCTTCGGCTATTCATTTCTGGCCCAAAGAACCAACTGTTTTTGTTGATAGAATAGCATTCAATACTACGAAAGGGGTCTCCAGATCCACCCCGACCTCCTACACAGAACAGCACACCTACAGGTAAAACCACAAGAGAGAGATCAATATCACAGCTTCTAATTGTTTCAAATTAGTGTGGAAAAACACTCAGGGAGTCAGGTTTTGGGGCACTACTAAAAATATGAGTTATTTGGATATATTAGTCCATGTGATTGGATGAATTTTCTTCTTCCCTTTTACTTGAACTTTTCAAAGAATAAGATTCATCAGTTGTCTCTCCTTGCTAACACCCCATCACAATAATGGTTTATAGTCTCATTTCATTAAAGTTGCTCCAGCTAAGGTCAAAACAAAATCAGTTACTGGTTTGGTTTTTTTTTTTTTTTTTTTGGAAAAGGACAAGTTTATTTAGTACACTGCAAGTAGAACAGTAGGCATAGCAACAGTGGGACCATCTGTCTCAATCAACTTCTTCATTAATTTATTCCTCACTGAACACAAACACAGTATCGGAAGTTGATTACCCTGGTTGTTGGAAATTCCTTTCTTTCTTGGTTTATGTAACATTGAGCAAACCCTCTTTCTCTCACATACTTTATGTTCACACAGTTAGCTTACTCTTTACTCCCCCCTCCCCCCCAAGGTAGAGCCTTACTCGAGCCCAGGCTGACCTGGAATTCACTATGTAGGCCCAGGCTGGTCTCGAACTCATAGTGACCCTCCCACCTCAGCCTCCTGAGTGCTTGGATCAAAGGCATGTGCTACCACACCATGCTTCACTCTACTTCTAAATATCATCTGTGTCATCTATCTTCCAGTCCACATCCCTAAGCCACGTTTCCTCAAGTCCCACAGACACTCAAACCCAGTACGTGCAAAGGATCTTTCTTCTTTGCATATCTAGACAACCTCTTCTTTCCCTGCAGTGACCTCGCTTCCCTCTTCATTTCCACTGCCACTCTCATGGTTCATGTCTTCATCATCTGGTGCTCAATTACAGCATCACAAAAGTCTGACCTCTCTGTCAACCTAGAAACCATTGTGCTTTCAGACTGTTAACAGAATAATTAAAGACTCTATCAACAGCTTTCCATTACCTCCATAAAAAAAAAAAAACTTTAGCAAATGCCACTGAATTGTAACAATGTTACATGTATTGATTGACCACAGTTTTTTTGAACTCCAATTTCAGTGTGATTCAGAAACCAAAGGGCATTAAGGATAGCTTATAGGATCGGACCCTCAGTTTCTGACTCAGTAGCTTTGGATCACATCTAAGGACTGTATTTCGAACATGTACCTAAGTAAATGCTAATGCTGCTGGTCCAAGGGTGATCACTTCCATCAGGGTAAAGCCCTAGGGCTGGAGGTGTGCAGTGTTAGAATGCTTTCCTAGGATTCCTGAGGCCCTCTAAACTAAACATACATTAAGCAATTATGTACTAACAAGAACTAGCAGAGCATCTGGCATGAATTAGGTATTTCATAAAGATAAGTGAACTGAATAGCTCTGCTCCTAATTGACATCCCAAAGAACAACTATCCTGACCCTTTCAAGATAAAATATTCACTCTTCTTCCTGTGTGCATCCCATTATACTTTGTGATCATAGCAAAGCACCTGCAATACTTTATTAAATTTATCCAAATATCTCTTTCTTTAGCCTAAATCACAAATTCCTCCTAATAGGAATATCTATGTTCTGTATGCTTCCATTCTAATGGCTATTCCAAAGCCTGCCCCACAACAGGCACTTAATATTTGCTGAGTACATAAAAATGGATGGATTTAGCCACTTGTTTTTCCTTTTCCAAGTAACTCAACACTTTAAGTCAGAGAAGTTTAAAGTTAGAAGAAACTTTAAAGTTAGAAGAAACTTTAAAGATTATGCAAACTGTTTATAATGGAACTGAAGTCTTAAAAGATTTAGAAAGGAGCCGGGTGTGGTGGCACACGCCTTTAGTCCCAGCACTTGGGAGGCAGAGGTAGGAGAATCACTGTGAGTTTGAGGCCACTTGGGCTAGAGTGAGACCCTACCTCAAAAAACCAAAAAAAAAAAAAAAAAAAAAAAAAAAATTTAGAAATGAAACAAATATGTAATGGCCTTGTTGGATTTATAAGCCCAACATGTAATTTTACTCTTTGATGGCATTTATTTTTATTTTTATTTATTATTCACAAGCAGAGAGATAGAAGAGAGACAGAGATGGCACACCAGGGCCTCTAGCCACTACAAACAAACTCCAGATGCATGTGCCCCTTGTGCATCTGGCTTATGTGAGTCCTAGAGAATCGAACCGGGATCCTTTGGCTTTGCAGGCAAACGCCTTAACTGCTAAGCCATTTTTCCAGCCCTGATGGCATTTTCTTTAAGTGAAAGTTATTTAGGTTACCTTAGAATATGAGGAAATAAATCTAAAGTGAAAGTAAGAATATTAGCATACAATTCCTTTTTCTGCTATTTCTGTGTGGTTTTAGTAAATCCGGCCTAATTCTTAAGTCTTCTCAACCATAAAGTGGAGTAACACCATCTGTCTGATATGAAGCCTGGCTCCTTTGTTAAAATCTATGTAAAGTTCTTGTGGTCATGTGAGACCATGTATATGAGGGTCTAGTATATTGTGGCATACAAGCTTATCTGCTAAGATGTTGAATTCAAATCTGGTTTTGAAGAATGCTTACCTAGCATGCACAATCCCCAGAATGAAACAAACAATTTATAAATTTCATCAAATACTTTGAATTAAGAGTCCAGAGTGGTGGAGCACTCCTTTAATACCAGTACTCAGGAGGCTTGAGGTAGGAGGATTTGAAGCTAGCCTGGGTCTAGAGTTAGTTCCAGTTAAGCATAGGCTACAATGAGACTCTGCCTTGAAAAAAAGAAAGAAAGAAAAAAAAAAAGCCTTTAGTTTATGAAACAGGATCTGCAATTAGAAATAAAAATCTATACCTAAAACTTCAAATTATTTTCATTAACATATAAAAGGAGAGTAAATTACATCCCTTTTCATGTTAAAATAATTACTTAGGTAGTTGCTCACAGACCCTCACTGCCAGACTCTCTGAGTTCAAAGTCAGAAAATGTAACTTTTTTTTTTTTCTTTCTTTCTCATCTTTGGATGTCAGCTGATAGCCCAAGCTGTTTGCCTTGATACTCTGGGGCTTTTACATTTTTTCTCAATAAATCTACTTTGCTGTATTCAAAAAAGTATTATTACTTTGAAGAACTAATATCTTTTTAAATATTTCATTTTATTGTTTATTTGAGAGAGAGAGAGACAGAGAAAAAGAGAGAAATGGGCACGCCAGGACCTCCAGGCACTGCAAACGAACTCCAGATGCATGTGCCCCCTTGTGCATCTGGCTTACGTGGGTCCTGGGGAATCGAATTGAGGCCTTAGGCTTTGCAGGCAAACACCCTAACTTCTAAGCCATCTCTCCAGCCCAGAACTAATATCTTCATGGACTAATATATGACTACCAGTCTTTATGCTACTGAGATAAAGTGTGCTGCCTTCTGTTGCTGTTGTCAGGCTATTCCACAGATCTTGCTACCTGGTAACTATGCATTAGCAGGAAATACACAAAAAGTCTACTCAGAATTTCTTTTTCTTTTAATATTTTATTATTTATTTATTTGAAGGGGGGTAGAGAGAGAGAATAGGCACATTAGGGCCTCCATCACTGCAAACGAACTCCAGACACAAATGCCACTTAGTGCACCTGGCTTATGTGGGTACTGGGGTATTAAACCTGGTCCTTAGGCTTTGCAGGCAAGCACCTTCACCACTAAGACACCCCTCCAGCCCAGAATTTCTTTTTCTGAGTTGCTGGCCTTCATTTACATTCTTTAATTCCTCAAATGATAAATGAATCAGGGCACAGAAGTACACATTTATGATTCTAGCCTTGGGAGGTGGAGGCAGAAGGATCAGGGTTCGAGGTCAATCTCTGCTACATAGGGAGATTGAGGCCAGCCCTGTGCTGCATAAGTCCTTGTCTCAAAACAACAATAATTATATAACCGTAGACATACACATACATACATATGAATGTGTGTGCATATGTATATGTGTTTGCTTGTGACCATGAACTATTTTCTTTGGAGTACAGGGTATAACAATTTTATCAACTAAAAGTAAAGCTACATTCCTCTTGAAATGTAAGCTTAGGTCCTGTTACCAATGTTAGGTGTGTATTTAGTGCCTGCCTTCTGATTTGGCAAAATGCAACAAATACTGGAATTATGTGCTGAGATGACAGGCATGTGCTGCCACACCCAGTTTCTATGTGGTGCTGAGGATGGAACCCAGGGCTTCCTGCAAGCTAGGTAAGCACTCTATCAACTGAGCTACATCCTCAGTCACAAACAGTGAACTATGTAATATGTGTCAAGCCTATGCTTGGCACCAGTGATACAAGCCTTGAAGATCCTTAGCCATCTCTTAAGAACTCAAGACATGCCAAATACTGGATTACATAACAACACAGCAAAAGAAATTCAAGCAAAGCACTGTAAAGGCATGAATAGAGGAGTGAATTCTGTGTAGAAAAATCAGGGACGATCACAAAGGAAAAGCTACTTCTTGTAAACTGTGTCAAATTCGTGGTTTTAAAAGAAAAAAAATGGCTTGCAGGAACCAGGAGTGGTGGTTCTTGCCCATGTCGAGGGGGAGGACTGTGAGTCTGAGGCCAGTCTGTGCTACACACTGAGATCTTGTTTCAGAAAAGAACTGAAAAAAACATCCCCCTGCTGATAGACCTATCCAAATTTTGTGTAGTAAACAAACTTACCAATTATTACCTTAGGGAATTCAGGTATATATGTATACTTCCAGACAAGTTGATGAAATAAGTGATTTAATTACCAGCAGTGTGCTTCCTTGGCGTAGTCCGAACAGAGTATTCAAAGTCAGGTACTGCTTTGCTACTCAAATGAAGGTGATAATTTCTTGCTTCATCCAGTAAGTCTCTACATTTTAGATTTTGCTTGACAATCTGTTCTTTTGCCACAACACCCATAAGAAAATCAACTGGCAATAATGGCAGACGAACCTAAGATCATGAATAAAGTTGGTATAGAGAACTTAAATGTCAAGAAAATGTTCACCTTCCACTTTCACTGTTGCAAGTTCTCTTTCTAAAACTTATCTAGGGGCAGGCTGGGGAGAGGGCTCAGGTGGTAAAATGCCTGCTGTGCAAGCTTAAGGACCTGAGTTCAGATTCCCAAGAACCTACATAAAAGCCAGGCATGGTGATGCACGAAACTTTAGTCCAAGCACTAGGGATTGGCCAGCTAGTCTAATCAGTACATTCCAGGTTCAGTGAGAGACTCTTGCCTCAGATAAACAAGGTGGGAATGTGATTGATGATGACACTTGATGTTGGCCTCTGGTCTCCACACACATATGTGCACACACACACATAATAGGTACCCCTCCCACAAATGCACGTACATACCACCACACACATACAAACTATGGCTTATCTATGAACTAAGTATGTAGCTTCATGGTATAGCATGTTCCTGGCATGTGCAAAGCCCCAGATCTAAACTCCAGCATCGCAAAACCAACACCAGATAAGAAAACTGCTACATATACTTACAAAAATGAGTCCAATTATTACCACAATTTTGTTCTTAACATCTGTTAAATTTTTGATAATGCTATTAAGAAACTTTTATTTAAAATCTGCATAATTGGGTATAGTAGCTCATACCTTTAATCCCAATTGAGATAGGAAGATTGTTTGAGGTGAGCCTTGGTGAGTACCAGGCCAGCCTGGGCTAACATAGAACAGATTCTCTTTCAAAGCAACAATTGGAACTGGAGTGATGGCTCAGTCAGTTACGTGCTCGCCTTGCAAACTAGACAATCTGATCAATTCCCAGTATCCATGTGAAAAGGCCAGGTATGGTGGTGTGTACTTATAAACTCAGCCCTGGGAAGATGGAGCTCACTGGTCAGCCATATTAGTGAGCTCCAGGCCAATGAGAGACTGACCCAAAAGAAAGACACCTGAGATTGCCTTCTGGCCTCCATGAGCATGCGTACACACACACTCATACATACACATGCATACACATATAGACATTTTAAAACGGCATAAGAACCCAATTTTTTTTTTTTTGAGAGAGGATCTCATGTAACCCAGGCTAGCCTCAAAATCACTATGTGGCTGAGGATGACCTGAACTTCTAGGCCTCCTGCCTCCAGCTCCTGATTACAGGCATGGGTCACTGCTTAGGCTGTGTTGAAGATGAAAACTCATGGCTTTGTGATGCCATGAAAGCATTCTACCAACAGGGCTATGTCCCCAGCCCCAAGCCAATGCTTTTATTGAGCACAAAAATTTTAAAGCATATAATTTGTGGGGGTAGGGGGGTAGACAAGAACATTCCTTTTTATATAGCATCATTTTACTTCTCAGATATAAATGAAAAGGAGAAAAGGAAGAAAAACAAGAGATGAAAAAGTAGCAGGAAAGGAAAAGGGAGGAAGAAAAAAATGAAAGAAAAGATAAGACAGACTCTGTAGGAACTCCATATCCAAGTATAACAAAATTAGACATATCTCTATGCAGTGTAGGAAGGTAAGAGTTAACTCCTTTTCACCCCTGCATGACACTGCTAGCTTCTACACTCCTTCACACAACTATTTATAATAAAGGAAACATGTTGATTTGCTTCCTTGTCATTGTATTTCCACACACCATTTTATTTCAGCCCTACCTGCGCAAGCGTTTCATCCAGCCATTTGGAATGATGCTGAGGATTGGCAAGAAGCCATTTGATAGCAGCGTTATAGACCTGCTTTTCGCTTTCAATATTTAAATCACTGGAGGACAAAAGCTTATGAAGGTGCTGGGGTGACACACTTACAAAGTCTTCACACTCCACTACTTCGGTAAAGTGTTCACAGGCATACTGATCAGCCATGTCCATCAAGTCTATTCGATTGTGACTCTCTGCAAAGGCTCGTACTGCCAGGCAATTGGAAGGATGAAAATGTAACTTCATGTATTCACAACAAGCCCTGGCCACCAGTTCAACCTGAAGAATACAGGCTGCATATAAGAGAGGCTGGACGTTGTCAACCGTCAAAGTGAGTCGTGAAGAATAGACAAACTTCACCAAGTCTTCGATTGCATCACCATCAAAGTCTCTAATCTCAATCAGCGTTTGCTTGGCTTCAGCCATTTCAGAAAGAAACATGGCTCTGAAGTAGGGAATCACACACGCCAATACCAATTTGTGACAAGAGATTAGCTTTGAGCCAACCTGTCCAAAACAAACCAAGAAAACACAGTTTAACATCAAAGTCAGCTTCAGATCAAACAGAAAGCATATGTTAGAAGCAAGAACAAAAGGCAGATAATTTAGAGCATTTGTAATGCAATCCACTGGTTACTTCACTTTCAATCTAGGCCAGTGTCTTTAAAGTTGGGCAGTTTTCATCTTCCACATTAGCCATTTCTCTCTCTCTCTGTCTGGTATGTGCATGTCTGTGTGTGTTCATGTGTGTAATACAGGCACACGCATGCCATGGAGTGTGTGTGGAGGTTCAGTGTCAGTCTTGCCTTTCATCTTGTTTGAGGCAGTCTCCAGGCTAGCTGGCCCATGAGTGTCTGGAGGATTCTGTCTCCATTTTCCTTCTTGCTCCAGGCTGCTGAGATTACAGCCACTGGCACTACAGCATCCTTTGAACTTTTATCTACTGAACTGGGCCATCTCTCCAGCCCTACCACTTACCTCTTAGATATGTGTAGTGAACAATGAACCATGAGTTCTTCATGACCTCTTTTAAAAATATTGTATTTATTTATTGTAAGGAGACAGAGAGAGAGAGAGAGAGAGAGAGAGAATGGGCACACCAGGGCCACTAGCTACTGCAAAAGAACTCAAGATGCATGTGCCACTTTGTGCATCTGGCTTTAGGTGGGTATTGGGGAACTGAACATGGCTTTGTAGATAAGTGCCTTAACTGCGGAGCCATCTCTCCCACCCCTCATTACTTCATTTTTGAAGAACACTTAGTAAACCAGTAAGAAGGGCAGCAGGCTCCATCTGCACTTGTGTGAGAACTTTCTAAATGCTCTTCATATATGGACACTTGAACCCTCACAACATTTCTATGAGCAGCAGGCACCATTATCATCCTCAACTTATCCATCAGAAAACAGAAACACAGAGTGAATACAGCAGTATTTACTAGTAGTCAGAATGAGTGAAACTGGGACTTCTGGTATTTTTTTATTTAAATTATTTTGAGATGACCTATTTCTCTAAAAAGCAGTAAAACATTGAAATTTTAGAACTTAATTACTGACAAGTTACATTATAAAAGTGTTCCATTATGAAAACAGTAGTGACCTTCTTTGTTACTGACTCATCATTCACATTCTCTAGCACTTCTCACAGATAAACTATAAATAGACATGCTCCTTCGAAAGGAAGGCACAGCACCAGGGATGGTGGCATACTCCAGCCATCCCAGCACTCAGGAGGTTGGTGCGGGAGAATCTATGTAGCCTGAGACACACACTAGGCTGACTAGGAACTCACTCTGTAACTCTAGGCTGGCCTCAAACTCACAGCAGTCTTCTATTTTAGCCTTCTGAGTGCTGGGATTAAAGGCAGGTACCACCACACCTGGCATATTTATTATTTTTAAAAACTATTTTTATTTATTTATTATAAAGAGAGAGAATGGGCACACCAGCGCCTACTGCCACTGTAAACAGACTCCAGATGCATGTGCCACCTTTGTGCATCTGGCTTTGCATGGGTATTGGGGAAATAAATCTGAAACAACAGGCTTTGCAAGCAAGTGCCTTTAACTGCTGGCCATCTCCCAGCCCAGAATTTATATTTAGATTAGGCAATTGTTATAAGTTGTAACTTTCTCTTTTTATACAGCTCATTCCTGCCTATAGGATTTTTTTGTTCGTTTGTTTGCTATATCTCTGGTCCTATAGGTTTTTTATTTTTGGTAACATTTTTTATTGATAATTTTCATACATATAAATAATATATTTTCATTATAATCCCATTACATTATAGTCTTTTTAACATAATCAAATTGATCTTTTTTTCCTCCTAAACTATTTTATTTTATTTTTATTGACAACTTCTTTAATTGTAGAAATTTAATTAATTTAATTTAATGGTACTTCCCTCCCTCCCCCCACTTTCCCCTTTGAAACTTCACTCTCCATCATATCCCCTCCCCCTCTCAATTAGTCTCTCTTTTCAGTTTGATGTCATGATCTTTTCCTCCTATTATGATGGTCTTGTGTAGGTAGTTTCAGGCACTGTGAGGTCATGGATATCCAGACCATTTTGTGTCTGGAGGAGCACATTGTAAGGAGTCCTACTCTTCCTTTGGCTCTTACATTCTTTCTGCCACCTCTTCCACAAAGGACCCTGAGTGTTGGAAGGTGGGTTTGAGATTTTTCAGTGCTGAGCACTCCTCTGTCCCTTCTTCTCAGCTCCATGGTGCCTTCTGAGTCATCCCAAGCTTCTCTAACCAAAAGTACGAGTAGCATTAAAATATGGGTGTGGACATTAAAAGGAGTGCTTATTGGGCAGTTTGGTGAGCATAGTATATACATTTAGCCAGACACAAGCAGACATTACACCCCTAGGGCTCATGACTACCACTCTTGTAGGTTTTCAGTATCAGGGATGTATTCCCTCCCATGGAGTGGGCCTTCAGTCCAAGTAGAGAGTGGTTGGTTTCCCCCATAACAGACATGCCACTATTGGACCCGTTGGTTCATTTGGCCTGGTTGGCTAAATTTAAAGCTTGCAGTGTTCACTGTTGAGTATCTTCACTGGTGTTTTCTCTCTCCCATTGAACTGCATGCAGCGTAGCTTTTTTCAACTTCCTGTCAGCTGGTCCATATGGAGGAGGCTTTCAGCTCAGCTCCAGCAGGATTTCTCAGTGACCTTGCAGCCCAAGTATGTAGAGTCTTCAGCAATAGGGTCTTACCATCTATTCCTGGTGGGAAACCAAGGGCCTCGGCAATGGCCTATAATGTTTTGGGTGTATCTGTGACCTCCCCAGCCAACAACTCACTGGAAGGTATCCCCTCCCTGGCACTAAAAATTTTCTAGTAACAATCTATGGCTTTTGAGTGTTCCATTGCCCAGAAAAGTAGGTTTCCATATGATATTTTATATCCTCTTAGATTTTGATTAACCCTCCCTCCACCTTTCCTTTACTCAATCTCTTCCCCTGACCTCACTTAGGCCTTTTCACCCCCATTAATCTTTTCTTCTATTTACATATATACAATACCATCCTAATAATTCCCCCCCTCTTCTTTTCTATTCCTTTATATCCCCTTTCTAGCTTACTGGCTTCTGCTACTGAGTTTTATTTTTACTCACATAGAAGCCCAACCATTTGTAGGTAGGATCCACACATGAGAGAGAACATATGATGTTTGGCTTTCTGGGCCTGGGTTACCTCACTAAGTATAATCCTTTCCAGATGCATCCATTTTCCACCAAATTTCATAACTTCACTTTTCTTTACCGCTGAGTAGAGCTCCATTGTGGAAATGTGCCACATCATCATTATCCACTCATCAGTTGAGGGACTTCTATGCTGGTTCCATTTTCTAGCTATTGTGAATAGAGTGGCAATAAACATGGTCGAGCAAGTATCTCTAAGGTAGTGAGACAAGTCCTTAGGATATATGCCTAGGAGTGGTATAGCTGGGTCATATAGTAGATCTATATTTAGCTGTCTCGGGAACCTCCACTGATTTCCACAAGGGCTGGACCAGATTGCATTCCCACCAACAGTGTAGAAGGGTTCTTCTTTTTCCACATCCTCGCCAACATTTATAGTCATTTGTTTTCATGATGGTAGCCAATCTGATAGGAGTGAGATGGAATCTCAAGGTAGTTTTAATCTGCATTTCCCTGATGACTAGGGATGTAGAACATTTTTTTAGATGTTTATATGCCATCTGTATTTCTTCTTCTGAGAACTCTATTTAGTTCCATAGCCCATTTTTTAATTGGGTTGTTTGATTTCTTATTATTTAATTTTTTGAGTTCTTTGTATATCCTAGATATTAACCCTCTATCAGATGTATAGCTGGCAAAGATTTTCTCCCATTCTGTAGGTTGCCTCTTTGCTCTATTCTCTATTCACAATGTCCTTAGCTATACAAAAGCTTTGTAATTTCAAGAGGTCCCAGTGGTTGATCTGTGGTTTTATTTCCTGAGCAATTGGGGTTATATTCAGAAAGTCTTTGCCAAGACCAATATGTTGAAAGGTTTCCCCTACTTTTTCCTCTAGCAGTTTCAGAGTTTCAGGTCTGATATTAAGGTATTTGATCCATTTGGACTTGATTCTTGTGCATGGAGAGAGAGAAGGATGTATTTTCATCCTTCTAGAGATGCATATCCAGTTTTCACAGCACCACTTGCTGAAGAGGCTGTCTTTTCTCCAATGGGTATTATTGGCATTTTTGTCAAAGATCAGGTGGCTATAGCTACCATTGATCTACATGTCTGTTTTTATGCCAGTACCATGCTGTTTTTGTTAAAATGGCTTTGTAATATAGATTAAAATCAGGTATGGTGATACCACCATCCTTATTTTTGTTGCTCAAAATTGTTTTAGATATCCGAGGTTTTTTTGTGCTTCCAAATGAATTTTTGGATTATTTTTTCTGTTTCTGTGAAGAATGCTGTTGGAATTTTGATGGGGATAACATTAAATGTATAGATTGCTTTTGGTAGGATTGTCATTTTCACAATATTGATTCCTCCAATCCAAGAACAAGGTATTTTTTCCATTTCTTAGTGTCTTCTGCAATTTTTCATTTGAGTGTTTTAAAGTTCTCATTGTAGAGATCCTTTACTTCCTTGGTTAGGTTTAACCCAAGGTACTTTATTTATTTCTTTATTTCTTTCTTTATTTATTTATTTTCTTTCTTTCTTTATTGATGCAATTGTGAATGGGAGTTGTAGCAGACAGCTTCAGGTTCGCTGAGATGAACTTCCAGGCACAGTTATAGAGGAAGGGATATTCCTTATTGAAGCTTACAGATCCAGGGGAAGTTCCATAATGGCAGGAGAAGCGGCCTGCTCTTACAGGACCAGGCAGAGAGAGAAAAAAGCTACCAGCCACACAGCACAGCACACTTCAGGAACTCCCGCTAGGCACACTTTTCATATCTTTACAATGGAATCTCAAACCCACCATCACACCTTAAGATCCACCCAATGACATTGCCTCCAGCAAGGTGGCTGCAGATGCAAACTATAAACTAATAAAACACTGAATATATTGGGGGCCATATATTCAAACTACCACAGGGAGTGATTCTCTGATTTCATCCTCTGTGTGTTTGTTGTTAGCATATAGGAAGGCTATTGATTTCTGTGTGTTTATTTTGTATCCTGCTACATGGCTATAGATGTTTATCAGCTCTAACCATTTGCTGGTAGAGTATTTAGGGCCCTTTATGCATAGAATCATATCACCTGCAAATAATGATAACTTGATCTCTTCCTTTCCAATTTGTATCCCTTTTATGTGTCTCTTGTCTTATTGCTATAGCTAAGACTTCCAGTACTATATTAAATAAAAGTGGGGACAGTGGACACCCTTGTCTTGTGCCTGATTTTAGTGGAAAAGCTTCAAGTTTTTCTCCATTTGGTATTATGTTGACTGTGGGTTTGTCATAATAGCCTTTATTATGTTGAGATATGTTCCTTCTATTCCCAGGCTCTGTAGGACTTTTATCATGAAGGGATGTTGGATTTTGTCAAATGCTTTTTCTGCATCTAATGAGATGATCATGTGATTTTTATCCTTCAGTCCATTTATATAATGTATTATATTTATTGCAAATCGATCTTTTGTATGATTTTTTTCCTTAAATACAGGTACCATCCTTGACATGAGAACATTCTAGTACATTTTACTTTATAGAGTTTTCTACTACTTCTATGGCTTAATATTTCACACTTAAATTCTCAATACCTTTTGTGTTTTCATGTCATGTTTTCAACATATAGTAAACTTTATGGCCATGTCTCACTACACAAGAATTAATTTTAAAATGAGGCTTTCTAAAGAGGCTTAGGAGAAATGGACAAGTGGTTTTCCTTATAAGTGCTCATTCTCCAATCTTTTCATCAATATGAAAAGAATCTGAGTATCACTTATTTCAACAAGTACAAAATGATTATTTCTATGTGTTATACAAGCTTAAAACTTTAAATAAAACTCAGAAGATGGATTTAGCTTCTTTTAAGACTCAAGCTGAAATATAAACTACAATATTACATTTAGTATGTTTTCAAACTCACTTTAACTGTACAATAGGGTATGAAAATGGATATTTTAAAGGCAGTCTAAAACCAACCTTTTAAAAATCGTGTAAGCAGGGGCTAGAGAGATTGCTCAGTAGTTAAGGCACTTGCCTGCAAGGCCTAACAACCTGGGTACAATTCTCCACTTACCCACATAAAGGCATATGCACAAAGTGGTACACGCATTTAGAGTTTATTTGCAGTAGCTAAAGGCCCTGGTGTACCCATTCTCTCTCTCTCTGTGTCTTCTTAGAAATAAGTAAATATTTTTTAAAATCATGTAATCAGGCCAGGCGTGGTGGCACATGCCTATAATCCCAGCACTTGGGAAGCAGAGGTCGGAGGATTGCTGTGAGTTCGAGACCACCCTGAGACTACATAGTGAATTCCAGGTCAGCCTGGGCTACAGTGAAACCCTATGTCGAAAAAAAAAATCATGTAAGCATACCACCACTGGGATCTACTCTCTAGGTAAATATCTATAAATCTGATACATGCCTACTCAATTTAGTTGCTAACTTGCTATTACATAATACCACAAAATAGGGTCATGTAATTTCCAGAGAATCACTATCTTTAGCACTTATTTCACATCCAAATCAAGAGCCAGCAAGTTATTTTCATAATGATTTTAATAAGGCTTTATCCCTCTACAACTCTATTTTAATCTCTTGATTCAAAAAACTGAAACATGACTCTCTTTCTTCAAAGTACCATTTTAGAAAAACTGTCCAACTTAAGTTCAAAAGATCCTTGAGCAACATGTCTATTCTATGAATCCCAGAACTCTCTACCCATCCCTTTCCCCCTCCTACCCAGCCACCTCCACTTGGGATTCTTGAAGCCTCCTCCTCTTATGGTAATTAAGGATACCTCTGGGCAGAGAGAATGCCACTCCCAACCCCAGCTCTGACCTCAGCACGTCACCCAGGGCCCCTTGCAAGGCAGTTTCCTCCTTCTCTCTCTGGTCCTCTCACTCCCTTGGCTTTCTGGCTGCAGGTGCCTCTCCTCTCTTTGCCTCTCTCTTCTTCTCAGTCTCTTAGGCCTTCTCTCTCCCTAGAGAACTCATCCTCCTTCTCTTTCACCCCTTTTTTCTCTTTCTCCTCTCCTCATTCTTTCTCTCTCATTATTATAGTCTTAAACTCAAAACCATTTGTCTTGGTGCCTCCATCTTTTAAAAATTTTTTTATTATTTTATTTATTTTATTTCATATATATATTTATTTATTTATTTATATTATTCTGATTTTACATTCATAGTATTGGCTCCATTGTCCTCCTCCCTGTCCTCCCTCTTCCAAAGGGATCCTCATCAATGGGGAATGTGGGTCATGCATTGTGGGGGTAGTCAAGAGTTCTGGGGGTAGGCCCCAGTCTCTGTGGTGCCTCCATCTTTACCCCAAAATCTAACATCTATGCAATACGAACATAGAAAATTTAGTTTTTCAAATACACCATTCTTCTTTGATGTTATATAATTTCATTGCATTCCTTAAAATTTATTTCTACATTTTCCTTTCCTGGTAATTATCAATTACCAAAACACTCCATCAGAAATTAGATATATAGTTAATGCTTTAAACTGGGTGAAAGTATATAAACCATAAAATACTAGATATTACTATATGATTTAAAGTCATGCAAATAAATACTATGGTACATGTATGTGTGTTCTTGATACCAGTAAATTTTCTAGTTCACCTTTTTTTTAAGCTCAGTGAACATATGAATAATTCAGCTACAAAGGGAAAATCATGTCAAGCTTAAGTAGGAAAATATTTAGTATAGCCACATGATTGTCTACTTTTTAAAAACTTTAGTCTTTAGTCTTTAGAGTTAGGCCACCCTGAGACTACATAGTTAATTCCAGGTCAGCCTGGACCAGAGTGAGACCCTACCTTAGTCTTTAAAATTTAAAAAAATTTTTTTTTATTTAAGAGAGAAAGAATGGG
This sequence comes from Orientallactaga sibirica, assembly GCA_036365145.1. Taxonomy (NCBI): domain Eukaryota; kingdom Metazoa; phylum Chordata; class Mammalia; order Rodentia; family Dipodidae; genus Orientallactaga; species Orientallactaga sibirica. The sequence goes on along the minus strand of JAEOAD010000003.1, from coordinate 9,581,529 downwards.
TATGCCAGGACCTCCAGCCATTGCAAATTAACTCCAGACACATGCACCACCTTGTGCATCTGGCTTACACGGGTCCTGGGGAATTGAACATGGATCCTTTGTATTTGCAGGCAAATGCCTTAACCATTAAGTCATCCCTCCAGCCCATGATTGTCTACTTTAAAAAAAAAAAAAAAAAAAAAAAAAAAAAAAGCTTGAGCCAGACATAGTGGTGCACACCTTTAATCCTAGCACTTGGGAGGCAGAGGTAGGAGGATTGCTATGAGTTTGAGACTACCCTAAAACTACATAGTGAATTCCAGGTCAGCCTGAACTACAGCAAGACCCTACCTTGAAAAAAAAAAAAAAAAAAAGGCCGGGTGTAGTGACGCATGCCTTTAATCCCAGCACTCGGGAGGCAGAGGTAGGAGGACTGCCGTGAATTCAAGGCCACCCTGAGACTACATAGTGAATTCCAGATCAGCCTGGGCTAGAGTGAGACCCTACCTCAAACACACACACACACACACACACACACACACACACACACACACACAAAGCTGGACATACAAACTATTTCTCAATCTACTGAGTGACTTTTTACAGATTGACCTACTATGGATCAAAATGCAACCAAGCAGAAACACTCACTTGAACCTTGACCAGGCTGTGGGAAGAGGAGGGTCAGAGGGAAAGTCAAGCAGGCTTCATTTTCATTGCTGACTCAACACTTAGATCACAAACTAAGTAGAACTCTTTTAAAACAGTAAGTGACTGGGCATGGTGGTACACACCTTTAATGCCAGCACTAGGGAGGCTGAGATAGGAAGATCACCATGAGCTCAGGCTACAGAGTGAGTTCCAAGTCAACCTGGACTAAAGTGAGACCCTGCCTTGGAAAAACAAACAAACAAACAACAGTAAGTGATCTGCTGAATGTGATGACATGAACTACAGCTGATACAAAGAATATTAAACATTCCTTTCGCCACTAGTTCTGACTTACAAGTGAACCATTTACCAGCCTACAGTAAAGGTCAGTTACTTTTTCTAATTCTCTTTTCCTCTGATGAAAATTCATGCTCAGTGTGAGAAGAGGAGAAAACACAGGAAGCACGGGGAAGAACACTTACTCCCAATTCAAATACTGTCAGCTTGTTAGTAGATTTGCTTCCAACTTTTTAAAAGAAAATTATTTATTATTTATTTATTTTATTTCAGAGAGAGAAACAGAGAGAATGGGTACAAACAACAGGGCCTCTAACCACTGCAAACAAACTCCAGACACATGTGCCACCTTGTGCATCTATCTGGCTTATCTGGGTACTGGGAAATCGAACCTAGGTTCTTAGGTTTTGCAGGCAAGCACCTTAATAACTAAGCTATCTCTCCAGTCCCTTCTTCCATTTTTTTTTCTATGCAACTTGAAACAGAACTAAGATTCCTGAAATGGGCAGTTTTTTCAAGTTTCTGAAACCTCTTGCTTTGACTGAATGTTGTTCTATAGTATATATAACAAATTACTTGACCATCTGATATTAGCCATTTAGATTATTTTAAATGTTTGCACATTTTATTTATTTATTTTTGGTTTTTCAGTCTAGCCCAGGCTGACCTGGAAATTACTCTGTAGTCGCAAGCTAGCGTTGAACTCATAGTGATCCTCCTGCCTTTGCCTCCCGATTTGCTGAGATTAAAAGGCATGCACCACAACATCGGGCCTTGTTTTCACATTTTAAATAAAAATAGTTCCTTAAAAATTTTTTTTCAGTCTTGGGAGAAGTTTGAAGGGGACAGCATTTTTATAATCTTTTTTGTTCTTTTTTTCAAAGCAGGATCTCACTCTAGCCCAGACTGAGCTGACCTGGAACTCACCCTATAGCCCAGACTGGCCTTGAACTCAATGATTCTCCTAGCTCAGCCTCCCAAATGTTGGTAGTTAAGGCATATGCCACCATGCTAGGTTTTTTGATACTGTAGTCACTCCGTGAACTATTCTTTTGTACACAGAAGTAGGAACAAATCCATACCCAAATCCTTTTATATACTTTTATAAGCTAAATCTGTTCTTTCCAATTTAGCCCCTTTCTAATTTTACTCCCTATCAATTAATTTTAATCACTTTGAATGGTCAAAAAATTGTTTTATTGTCAAGACCTAAAATGGAAGAGGTTAGACAGAGGTTTGACTTGTACTGAATTACCAAATCATTGTCTAGTCACTGTTCTTGAATCTTAACTAACCTTATACCGATTCATTTCAAAACTTATATAATAAAGGTAAAAATTTAGACAGCATTTAGGAGATGAGATATAAAGCAGAATATAAAAGCCGGGCATGGTGGCGGATGCCTTTAATCCCAGCACTTGGGAGGCAGAGATAGGAGGATCACCATGAGTTCGAGGCCACCCAGAGTGAGACCCTACCTCGGGAAAAAAAAAAGCAGAATATAAATCTTTAAATCTCCATTTTTAGCAATATGAAAGAGATTAAAAGATTGATTTAGTAGACAATGGACAAAATAAGTAAAATTTAAAAAAAATTTAACAAAAGGACTGAGTCATGCAGGCTGCACATGCCTATAACCCCAGCACCTGGGAAGCAGAGGTAGGAAGATCATGAGCCAGTGTCACTGACTCAACAGTAAATAAATAACAGATTAAAATAGATCCTACAATTACAATTAAGTATGCACCAAAAATGTTGCCTTGTGAATTTACAGAAGCCCGCATTTTTCATAGTACGCTGAAGAGGCCAGGGAAAGGAAAACGGCAGTCTCACCTTAAGAGTGACATCACAGAGTTCTCCATTTTCATAGAATCGAAGAAGAGAACTATGAAAATCTCTCCAAGCTTCATTTGCCTCAAAGATGAAGGAGTCATCCCCCTCACAGTCGCTAACGGAAGCTCTGCTCTTCAGTGGCTGGTGTTGTCGCTTCCCTTTTGGGATGTGATTCCTGGCTTGTTTCCCACTCACAAGTTCTGAAGCCATTTGCAGCACTCTTCTTTTTATATAGCTCTCTTCTCAAACATCCCATTGACTCCTTTCTGGCCAAGAAGACAGGAAGTAGATGCAGCCACTAAACTTCAGACTTTCTTCAAATTTCTCTTAGTGGCCATTGTACACTTTGCTGAGAAAAATCACAGACAAACCAAAAGAACAAGTTAACATTAGAAATTATAATTTTTTGTTTTGTATCATTAAATAAACATGGTGTGTGTGTGTGTGTGTGTGTGTGTGTGTGTGTGTGTGTGATGTGGAGGCCAGAGGTTGATGTCAGTTCTTCCTCAATTGTTCTGTTTATTTTTTCACTGAGGCAGGATCTCTCACACGAGTCCAGAGCTTGCTGATTCAGTTAGTCTACTTAGCTAGCTTGCCCCAAGGACTCCCTGTCTTGGCCTCCTGTAGGCTCGGTTTACATGTGGTCTCCAGCCCACTCATTCTATATTTATCTGGGTGGTAGGGATCCAAATTCGGGCCCTCTTGCATGGCCAGGGCTTTACCCACTGAGTCATCTTCCCAACCCAAGAATGCCTTTAAGATTTAGTATGCAAATAATTAAAAGCACATGACTTTTGAAAGTGGAATGCACTATCTTCAGAAATAGAAGCTATGAACTAAAAATTGTAATTTAAAACTTGAGTATGCAAACCTTTTTCCCAGTTTTTTTTTTGTTTGTTTGTTTGTTTGTTTGTTTTTGAGGTTCGGTTTCACTCTAGCCCAGGATGACCTGGAATTCACTATGTACTATCAGGGAGACCTCAAATTCATGGTTTTTCTCCTACCTCTTCCTCCCAAGTGCTGAGATTAATGGCTTTTCCAGTTGTTTTTTTTTTTCAGATTTTATTTATTTATTTATTTATTTATTTATTTATTTATTTATTTATTTGAGACAGGGGAGAGAAAGAGAGTGAGAATGGGCACGCCAGGGCCTCTAGCCACTGCAATAGAACTCCAGACACATGTGCCACCATGTGCATCTGGCTTACGTGGGACCTAGAGAATGAGCCAGGGTCCTTGGGCTTAGCAGGCATATGCCTTAACCGCCAAGCCATCTCTCCAGCCCCAAATTTTTTTAAAATATTTTATTTTTATTTATTTATTTGAGAGAAAGACAGAGGAAAATAAATACATGGAAGTGAAGAAGGGAAGGAATTGGCATGAAAGGCCCTCAAACTGCTGGAAATGAACACCAGATACGTGCACCATCTTGTGCATCTGGCTTATGTGGGTCTTGGGGAATCAAACCTGCGTCCTTTGGCTTTGCTGGCAAGTGCCTTAACTGCTAAGCCATCTCTTCAGCCTGGTTTTCCCAGTTTTTTTTTTCCTTTTAAAAACTTTTTATTGGCAAACTCCATACATACATACAAGGCATCCTGACCCTAATAATCCCCTCCTCCCACCTCCCTCCTCAGTGGAAGCCCTGGCTTCCTTCTTTCCAGCTAGCCCCTCTTCTATGTGGACACCGCGGAACTTCGCACAAGGGGGATGCGCATCTTCGCCCCCGGCGTGCAGCCAGGAGCACCGGTCTCTCTCCCACACACACCCCATGGGGTTTTAGGAACCCAGGTGCCCCCAAGGGATCGCAGAGGAGGCAAAGCCCACAGGCCATCCAGGAGGCGTCCAAAGGCTCAGGGACGGGCGGGCGGGCCCAGAGCCCACCGGGAAGAGGACAAGGCCATCCCCTGCAGTGGATCCCGCTCCTCCGCAGCTCCACTCACCAGGAACTGGAGCACGATGTCGGTGAGAAGGGTGTCCCCAGTTTTTAATGAAGGTTATTTTGATAGAATTAAGTTTATCTTAGATTCTGATATCAGAACATGGTTTTAGTATTTACAAACTATACCCCTGGGCCAACAATGACCTGCTTAAACCTTCGTTATCACTTCTGGGATATGGAGAGGTCACTTACAGGATTACTTTATGGGAACTGCTGCACTGTAATATGCAGGCCTTGTTTGTCTGTATTTTCACACATAGTTTATTATTTACATGGACACTGAAATCTATCTCATTGTCAAGTATATTTGTTGAATATTCACATCAATAGATATGTGCTACAATTCTACTTTGGGAACAGAAATAAAGGGTTTTAAGTTAAATCACCTATTTCACTATTTACTCTCTATGTGTTCTTTTGTGAAGGCTTTTTCTAACCCTGTTTCTTCACCTATAAATAGGGATACAAGTCCTCTCATAGGATTATCCTGAGAAATACATGAAATGCTACAACAGATTCACGAAGTACATATACAACCATAAACAACATTGTGAATCTTCGTTTTAATATTAAAAGCTTTGAATATTTAATTTTTAAAAATTATAAATACCTTACCCAGAACTTTGGCTACACTTTTTTTTTTAATTTCTTGAGGTAGGGTTTCACTCTAGCCCAGGCTGACCTGTAATTCACTATGTAGTCTCAGAGTGGCCTTGAACTCATGGCAATCCTCCTACCTCTGCCTCCCGAGGGCTGGGATTAAAGGCGTGCACCACCACCCCTGGCTTTTATTTTTTTTTAATTTTTTGTTGGCAACTTCTATACTTACAGACAAAAAAAACCATAATATTTCCCTCCCCTCCCCCATTCCCATTTAGAACTCCATTCTCTGTCTCTTTTAATTTGATGTCATCATCTTGTTCCTCTATTATGAGGGTCTTGCGAAGGTGTTGCTAGGCACTGCAAGGTCATGGATATTGAGGCCAATTTCTGTCTGGGCAGTTGTATTGTAAGGAGTCATACCCTTCCTGCTTTTTTACACTGGGTTTTTTATTCTTAATCTCATGTCCAGCTTTTGATAGAAACCAAAATGGCCAACATAAGATTATAGATTATAACTATTCATATTTTCTTAAAATTTCCGTGGCAGAAACATGATGGTGATTCCTGCCCCCCCAACAACTGTCTATGTCTTTAAGTAATCTCCTCAACGTGGGAAGAACCTATAATTAACTTTCCCATCCAAGTGCTAACCATGCCTGACCCTGCAAGATTAGACAAGATTGGGCACATTCAGGGTGGTACGGCTGTAGACCTGTGATTAACATCTAAGCCACAGAATGTAGGAAGGTTCTGGGATGCTATGCAATTGCTTATGCTATATTATATATAACTGTGGAAGCACCCTGGAGAGAGAGGCTCTGCTACTGTCAGTCTTGGGACGACTTTGAAGGGGAGAGCATTTTTACAATCTGATACATGTTGCCAAAATGCCTGTCAAAAACAATGAGACAGTACACCCATCCAGCAGTAACACGAGTAGGTGCACTTTAGAAATACTAAACATGTTGAACAGTAAACAAATTTTAATTGTCTTACTTTTATTCCTTACTTACATGATACTATTTATTTATTTATTTTTTTCAAGGCAGGATCTTACTCTAGCCCAGACTGACCTGGAACTCACTCTGTAGCCCCGGCTGGCTTTGAACTCCCAGTTATTCTCCTAGCTCAGCCTCCCAAATGTTGATATCTAAGGCATATGCCACCATGCCAGGCTTTTTGGTAGTCACTCTGTGAACTATACTTTTATACACACAAGTAAAAACAAATCCATATTCAAATCTCCTTTTACATTCTTTTATAAGCTATATTCTGTTCTTCCTAATTTAGCTCCTTCTAATTTTACTGTTTTAACTTGGTTACTTTTTTCAATAATCAATTAATTTTCATCACTTTGAGTGGTCAAAAAGTGTTTTATTGTCAAGACCTAAAATAGAAGACCTAAAATGTTTCCACTGTATGGGAACAACAGGCAAACCCAAGAATCTGAGGGAGGCCTCCACTTGACAGTGAAAAGCCAGGGCTCCAGTTATGCAGCCGAGAGGGAGGAAGTTCTGTCAGCTACTGGAAGGAGAGGGGAATGAGATTTTTCCCATAGTTCAGTCTCCATGTGCAAATACATTCTGACCAACACTTTTAATATAGCTTTTGAGACCCCAAGTATGGGACTTACCTAATGGAGGTCAGACTTCTAACTCACAGTAAGTATGAGAGAATAAATTTGTGTTATTTTAAGTCATGTGTTTGTATCATGTGTTACATACAGTAAGCACTGCTATCGTTTATTTAGATCATAAGCACCGCCCAAAGGTCCAAGTGTTAAGTGGTGTGGGGACAGCTTGTGGCACTATTGGGAGATGGCAGAAGCTTTAAGAGGTTGACCCAGTGGGAGGAAGACAGCTCAGTGAGGAGATGTTGGGATATCAGTACCCCATCCACTCCTCTCCCTCTTTGTTTCCTAGCCACCATGAGGGAAAAATAGGTGCAGGACACATAAGATCTGTTAGCTCTTACCACTCTGTATTTATCTTCAACAATGCATTTAAAAACAGATAAACAGGTGGACATGGTGGCACATATACCATTAATTCCAGCATTTGGGAGGCTGAGGTAGAAGGATTGCCATGAGTTGGAGGTCAGCCTGGGACTACAGAATGAGTTCCAGGTCAGCCCAGGCTAGAGTGAGACCCTACCTTGAAAAACAAAACCCCTAAAAAAAGGAAAAGAAAGAAAGAAAAACAAAACCCTTAAAATTAAAAAAAAAAAAATACCCCAAACAACAACAACAACAACAAAAAAACAGACATATAGGAACTGTGGAGTGGCTCAGTGGATAAAGTGCATGAAGTCTGGAGTTCAAATCTCTAATCCCTAGCACCCACAGAAATGCCAGGTGGGATTGGAGGCCAGTCTATAATTCTAGCAACTGGGAGGTGGAGATGGGATCTCTGGGGCAGGCTGGCTAGCCAGACTAATCAAACTGGCAAACTCTAGGTTCAGGAGAAAGAGCCTGCAAGACCCTCAAAAATAGAAGAAAAAGATGATGACATCAAATTAAAAGAGAGACTAATGGAGAGAGGGAGGGGATATGATGGAGACTGGAGTTCTAAAGTGGAATGGGGGGGAGGAGGGAAATATCATGCATTTTTTGTAAGTATAGAAGTTGTCAATAAAAATAATAATAATAAAACCCTCTACATGTAAGTAGAAGAACAGATTACAGGGAGGAGAATGGCCTAAGCGAGGCCATGGGAAGAGAATGCATAAAAGAAGGGCAGGGGGAGGGTCAATCTAAATTCAAGATAGTGTGAATAAGACTTATGTAAACCTACTTTTTTGAATAATGGCACATCTAGAAGCTGTAGACTGTTACTAAAAAATTTTCAGTGCCTGGGATGGGATACCTTCCAGTGAGTTGTTGGCCAAGGAGGTCCTGGTAGCCTCCAAAACATTAAAGGCTTTTGCCAAAGCCCTTGGTTTCCCTTGAGAAACAGATAGTAAGACCCTATTGCAGAGGTGAAGACATCTCTTGCCTGAGAGGCAAGGTCACTGAAGTCTATGAAGCTGGTGCTGAAAGCACTACACAGAAATGTTCTGAGCAGAAAACCTTCTCCCCACTGACCCAAAAGACCAGCCAACTGAGAAAGGGATGGAGCTGGAAAACACCTCTGCACTGCATGCAGGAAGAGCCAAAGGGAAGGGTATGACTTCTTACAATGCAACTGTCCAGACAGAAATGTGTGACCTTGGAGACAGAAGTCATCAGCAGTGAAAAAAGTGGACACTGAATATTCAAGTTTGGCCAGACAGGCCCAATGACTGAACGGGGGAGGGATAATAGTGGCATGTCTGCTCTTGGGGTAACCAACTGCTCCATAATTGGACTGAAGGCCCTCAACTCAAGGAGAGGAACTCACATACCTGGTACTGAAAAAAAGAATAAGTAAAATCTATTTTTTTATTATTATTATTATTATTATTATTATTATTATTATTATTTGGTTGTTGGAGGTAGGGTCTCACTCTAGCTCAGGCTGACCTGGAATTCACTATGGCAGCTTAAAACCTGATTTTAAAATAGGCAAAGGATAGAGATCTTTCTCTGAAGATGATATGTAAATATCCAACAAGTATATGAACAATGCTCAACATCCCTAACATAGAGGGAGATAGAGATTAAATCTAGAAGATGTCACAATACAAGAAAGTGGGCAAGCGTGTGCAAGGATGTAGTACTACTGGGCCCTTCGCACTCTTGATAGGTATGTAAAGTAGCATCACTGCTACAGAAACTATAGACATTCTTGAAAAGAATATAAATAAAATTAATTTGAAATTCAGAAATCTGAATAAACAGCCAAAAGAACTTTACACAGGGCCTCAAAGAGAAATCTTTATTTGCAAACTCATGTTCAATCCAGCATTATTCAGAACAAATGAGGTAGAAGTAGTCTTAATGTCTATCAATGGATGACTGGACAAAGAAAATGTGGTATATATGGTGCAATGGAATATTATTCAACCTCAAAAGAAGTAGAAAATCCTGGCACATGTTACACCTCAAACCCTGAGGATATTATACAAAGTGAAATAAGTCAGATACAAAAAGTCAAATTTAAAATAGCTTAATTTCACTTGTGTAGAGTATTAATGTAGATAAGATCTTAGAAAGTAAAATGATGATGGCCTTGAGAGATGGCTTAGCATTTAAGACACTTTTCCTGCAAAGCCAAAGGACCCAGGTTCAATTCCTCAGTTCCCACATAAGCCAGATTGTACAAGATAGTGCATGTATGTGGAGTTTGTTTACAGTGGCTAGAGGCCCTGGTGTGCCCATTCTCTCTCAAGAAAGTGAATCCATTTCTAACATGTCTTAATTTTCTAGTAGCTGTGTATATATATATATATATATATTGAGGTAGGGTCTCACTTTAGCTCAGGCTGACCTGGAAATCATTATGATCATTATGTAGTCTCAGGGTGGCCTCAAACTTACAGCGGTCCTCCTACCTCTGCCACCCGAGTGCAGGGATTAAAAGCATGTGCCACCACACCCAGCTTTTTCTAGTAGCTGTATTTTGGCTCATGTTTTAAAGGGTTCAGTTCATGGTTTCTTGGTTCCATACACTTCTGCACAGAATCACTGGGAACCTGTGCTGAGAGGAGTTTCTTCACTTCATGGTGGACAGGAAGCAGAGTGGGGCCATAACAGGAAGTGACAAAGGCAAAATATGATTCCCAATGACACACATCCAGAGACCTACTTCCTCCAACAGGGCACCACCTCCACAGTTCCATCATATCCCAGTAGCCTACCCAAATTCTGAATCCATTGATGGACTGATGAGGCCAGAGACCTCATGACCCAACAGGTCTTTGTAAATGCAGATACACCCAAAGTTGTGCTTTACTAACCTCGTGGGCATGTCTCAATTCAATCAGGTTGACAAGATTAACATCACACCTGTTTACTCCTAATCTTCCCTGTAACACTGCATAACCCTCTAAGACATAGGCTCCTTGTTTTGACTACTGCTGATTCCACGCTGAATAAAAGCGAAGTGAGCCAAAGTATTATAAAAGATTTCTGGAATGAATGACCAGATTATGAAAATTAGAGGTTTTCAAATTACCCAAATCAATGTAGCTTCAATTATTTTAACCAAAATAACATTGTGTTATAAATATAATTTTAAAATCACACCACATATGTTTTAACAAAGATATCTGAATTTTTGAATAATTATGTTTCAATGGCTTATTTTTAAAATTCTTGCTTTTGGGATTTTGGTTTCTGGATCTCCGCCTCTGACAGTCTATGTTTCTCTCCCTCCTAATTTCACCTTTTTTTAAATTTTTTTATTTTTTGAGGTAGGGGGGGGTCTCACTCTGGCTCAGGCTGACCTGGAATTCACTATGTAGTCTCAAGGTGGCCTCGAACTCATGGTGATCCTACCACCTCTGCCTTCTGAGTGCTGGGATTAAAGGTGTGCACCACCATGCCCAGCTTTAATTTCACTTTAAATATTTTATTTATTTACTTATTTGGGAGGGAGAGAATGGGCATGCCAGAGCCTCCAGCTACTGCAATCGAACTCCAGACACATCTGCCACTTTGTGCATTTGGCTTATGCGGATACTAGGGAATGGAACCTGGATCCTTAATTTTCGCAGGCAAGCACCTTAACTGTTAGGCCATCTTTCCAGCTCAATGTTTCTTTTTAAAAAATATATATATATATTGGGGCTGGAGAGATGGCTTAGTGGTTAAACGCTTGCCTGTGAAGCCTAAGGACCCCAGTTAAAGGCTCCATTCTCCAGTAGCCACGTAAGCCAGATGCACAAGAGGGCATCTGGAGTTCATTTACAGTGGCTGGAGGTCCTGGCGTGCCCATTCTCTCTCTCTCTCTCTCTACCTGCCTATTTCTGTATCTCTCTCTCTCAATCCTCAAATAAATAAATAATAAAATAAAATAAAATATTTTATTTATTTATTTATCTGAAAGAGAGAGAGAAAGAAGCAGACAGAGAATAGGAGTGCCAAAGCCTCTAGCCACTGCAAATGAACTTCAGATTCATGCACTACTTTGTGCATCTGGTTTACGTGGGTACAGGGGAAATTGAACCTAGGTCTTTAGGTTTCAAAGACAAGCACCTTAACTGCTAAGCCATCTCTCCAGCCTAGTATTTCTTTTTTTTAAAAAAAGAAAATATTAAGCCAGGCGTGGTGGCACACGCCTTTAATCCTAGCACTCGGGAGGCAGAGATAGGAGGATCCCCATGAGTTCAAGGCCATCCTGAGAAAAAAAAAAGAAAAAGAAAAAAAGAAAAAGAAAACTATTTATTTATTTATTTATTTATTTAAGAGAGAGAAAGAAGCAGATAGAGAATCGGAGCACCAGTGCCTCTAGCCACTGCAAACGAAGTCCAGACACATGCACTACTTGTGCATCTGGCTTACATGGGTACAGGAGAATTAAACGTGGGTCCTTAGGCTTCACAGGCAAGTACCTTAGCTGCTAAGCCATCTCTCCAGTCCCTTACTTTCACTTTAAATACACCATTGCTTTGCTTGAAAAAAATTTTTGCTTTTGTCTTAAGTCAAAAAAGAAGGATATACTTATTGTGTTCCTTGTTTTACAAAAGCAAAGAAAGAGTAGGGTTTTAATTTTTTTTTTTTGTTTGTTTGTTTTTCGAGGTAGGGTCTTACTCTAGCTCAGGCTGACCTGGAATTCACTATGCAGTCTCAGGATGGCCTCAAACTAATGGCGATCCTCCTACTTCTGCCCCCCTAGTGCTGGGATTAAAGGCATGTGCCATCACGCCCCGCTGGGGTTTTAAATTTTAAATCAAGTAGTCTTAAAGAAAATGTACTGTGCCAATAATTAAGGGAGCTGCTGCTGCCCTGACAAACTGGATCACAACAAGTCTTATTCAGTCAAGGTATACATGACTTCCACAACTTACTAGTTTCATTGAGAAAAATATTTTTTCTTAGGATTACACCGTAGTAGATACTACGATTATTTTAACAGTATGATGTTGTTTTTTTTTTTTTTCAAAGGGTCTACTCTGGCCCAGGCTGACCTGTAATTAACTATGTAGTCTCAGGGTGGCCTTGAACTCACGGCAATCCTCCTACCTCTGCCTCCCAAGTGCTGGGATTAAAGGTGTGAGCCACCACGCCCGGCATACTGGAGGTTTTTAAAAATTTATTTTATTTTATTTTATTGATTTGAGAGAAAGAGGTAGAGAGAGAAAGAATAGGCATGCCAGGGTCTCCAGCCACTGCAAACGAACTCCAGATGTATGTGCCCCCTTGTGCATTTGGCTTATGTGGGTCCTGGAGAGTCGAACCGGGATCCTTTGGCTTTGCAGGCAACAAATACCTTAACTGCTAAGCCATCTCTCCAGCCTGATACTGGTGGTTTTTTTTGTTGTTGTTGTTGTTTTTTCGAGGTAGGGTTTCACTCTGGTCCAGGCTGACCTGGAATTAACTATATAGTCTCAGGGTGGCCTCGAACTCTCAGCGATCCTCCTACCTCTGCCTCCCGAGTGCTGGGATTAAAGGCATGCGCCACCATGCCCGGCTTGATACTGGTGTTTTATACAAGGTCTATGAATAGTACTACCACTATACTAAACATATAATGTTGCTATTTGGGGACCTGCTTTATAATGAAGGCAGTCAAATAATGTTTAATAGTAATTATTTCCTTGTTTGAAGTGGATCATTTAGTTGATTGCAGTCATAATAGTGTGAAAGTCAAACAGGGGTATACAACTTTTTGATATTGAGACAAGACATTGTCATTTACAAATGTGCTGGGTCACATTCATAGCTCTCATGGTACACATGCAGCCCAAGAGCTACAGAGTTGAACACGACTGGTGGTATAAAGTAGTAAAAGGACATGAATTTTACCTAAATATGTGAGCTACATGTGTGAACTGTCTCCCCAGAAGGGCCTATGTTACTCATTGCTTTTATTTGAGAATGTCACAGAAGCCACAGAACTGTACTTAAGGTAACAAATGATGATTAATATAAAGCCTAGCCAAAATAAAAAAAAGTCATTAATTTGTTGCCAAGTGTCAAAAGCTGAAATATTTCCCAGTGGTTATTTGAAAACCAATCTACAGTTCTGAATTTCTCACACACTACAGGGCCAGCTGCTTTGGCCAGGCACCCCTCCAAGAAGAGCACGCTGCTGTCCTTATGGTGGTCTTAAGGGGAAAGCAGAGTTCAGAGATTGGCAGACTTTCAGAATAAGTTTAGAAATCTGATTAATGGAAAGGTTGGTCCATTGACCGGCTTGCAAAATCCAACTCCCTAAATTTCTATCCTGTTGACTGATGACACTGGTTTACAAGCATGTCTAACATATGGTTGTTTACTGAATAAGCAAGCTTCAAACTAGCTCTAGTGGTCACGTGTTACTCTGGTGGGGTAGTTTATATCTTGACTGTCCCCCCAAAGCTCACATGTTTAGAGGCTCATTTCTCCTTTACGGTGCCACTGGGAGGTGGTAGACACTTGAAGAGATGGAAATGGGCATGCTCTTGAAAGGGGGGATGTGGGAAGCTGGCTCCCTCCTTGTCATTTTGTTTTGTTTTGTTGCTTCTTGGACGTGAGGGAGCAGCTCTGCTCTGGCACACCCACCATGATTTGTTGACTCAACTATGCTTCCAAATGGGACCAACTAATGATGAACTAGAACCTGTAACACTGTGAGCCAAAATAAGTCTTGTCTTTTCATAAATGGACAATCTCAGGACTTTTGTGACAGAGACAGGAAGCTGAATAACACACAGCTAAGAAAGAATTAATCTTTTCTGGAATCTGTCAGCTTTTTAATTTTCACAGATTGTTTGAGTACACACAATAAAACATATTTACTAAGGCTACATATTAGCCAGATGGGTTTATAACCACACTGTAAGAAAATATAATAAGCCAGGCGTGGTGGCGCACACCTTGAATCTCAGCACTTGGGAGGCAGAGGTAGGAGGATTGCCGTGAGTTCAAGGCTACCTTGAGACTACATAGTTAATTACAGGTTAGCCTGGGCCAGAGTGAGACCCTACCTCGGAAAACCAAAAAAAAAAAAAAAAAAAAAAAAGAAAGAAAAGAAAAAGAAAAAGAAAAAGAAAATATAATAAAGAATAGAAATCTTATCAATTACATGTATTGCAAGTTCTGGAGGTTCAAAAATGATTGGGAAAAGCAGAATCAAAGGCTGGGAGTATGGCTCAGGGACAGTGTACTTGCCTCACAGGCACAAGACCCTTGTTCCAATCCTAAATACTACAAAAGAAAACAAAGGAAAGGAGAGAGGGAGAAAGGAAAGGGAAGGGGAAGGGAGGGGAAGAGAGAAAAGGAATGTAAAGGTGAAAGGTGAGACGAGTCAGGCATCATGGCACACAAGCCTTTTGCTCCCAGCACTGGAAGCTGAGGTATGAGGACTGTTTTAAATTTGAGGTCAGCCTGCACTTTAGGAATGAGTTCTAGGTCAGCTTGGGCTAGACTAAGCCTCTATTTCAAAATACACCTCAAAAAAGCCAGGCGTGGTAACACATGACTTTAATCCCAACACTCTGGGAATGAGTTAGGAGGATGGTTTTGAGTTTGAGGTCAGCCTGCCCTACAGAGTGAGTTCCAGGTCAGTTTGGTCTAGAGTGAGACTCTGCTTCAAAACATACAGAGAGAGAGAGAGAGGGGCGGGAACAAACAAACCCAGGCAAGGTGTCACATGTCTTTAATCCCAGCACTCTGGAACCTGAAGTAGGGGGGATTACTGACTTCAAGGTCTGCCAGGGGCTACAGAGCTAGAGTGAGACACTGTCTAGAAAAAATAAAAATAAAAAATGAGTTGGGTGTGGATGTGATGACACACACTTTTAACCTCAGTACTTGGGAAGCAGAAGTAGGAGGATTGCCTTGAGGGACTGCAGAGTGAGTTCCAGGTCAGCCTGAACCAGAGTGAGACCCTACTTGGAAAAAGCAAAAAATTTTTAAAAGGGGGAGAAGGAAGAAGGAAAAAAGAGGGAAGCAGAGCATGGTGGCTCAGCTCTGGCTATAAGAGACCATGTTTAAAGAGAATGAAGTGTTTACAGCAGAGCTATGTAAAATTTTATCTCAGCTACAAACTTGTTTTTGTAGGCCTACAATGAAGTAAACTTTTAAAAAATGGAGTCCATAAGAACTTTTATAACAAAGTTATACTTGAAAGCGTAATTTTATATCTACTAAATTGAATAATTATTTGTCTTACATATGTCCTTTTGTTTTTTCAGTTTTAATGTCTTTTATAAAAGTACTGGTGCACAATTCTCTTATCACCGAGAGTCTGAGAAACATTACTTCATGGGTCTCAAGATAGGAAGACACTGTGGATGAAGTACAGTATGTACTTTTACTTGTCACTAAAACATATGCAAAAGGAGTATGTGTCACACATCAAAGTCACAAAAGAAGATCCTTTAGAAGCACTGTGACACAGACCTGTAATCTCAGGAGTTACAACTAGCCTGGGCTAGAAAGACCCTGACTGGAAAAAAAAAAGTCAGACTCTAAATATAAAAAAAAAAAATAGGACTATCTTAACAAATCAACCACATATCTTCTTTTTTAAAAAGTATACTCACAAAATTAATTGTATTTTTAAATTATATCTAAATTAAGTCTAATAAGTGAGAAATTAGGGCATGACATAACAACCCCTGCTGTTAAGGAGCTTAGGTCATCTAGAGTGGGACACAAACAATAATGGTGTGGCCAAAGCAAAAAGAGAGAGACTGAAGATATTTAAAAGCACCTAAACTCACCTAGATGGGAGAAGACAAATGAATGTGGTAACTCGCATGTATTCAAAATTTGCATTCTAGTCAATACAAATGGTGGTTTCAACTAGATGTCCCCATAAACTTATGGGTCTGAGTTCCAGGTTCCCAGCAGTGGTAATTTCTTTTGAAAACTGGAGCCTCCTGGAGGAGGTGTGTTGATGGGAGAGGGATTATGGGTGTTATAGCCAGCTTCCACTTGCTGCTGTTGTCCACCAGGAAGTGATGTCCACCCTCTGCTCATGCCATGTTTTCCTCTACCGTCATGGAGTTTCCCCTTGAGACTGTAAGCCAAAATAAACCCTTTCCTCCCAACAAGCTGTTTTTGGTCAGGCACTTTGTGCCGACAGAGAAGGTAACTGCATAACAACCCTGAGAAGTCTCACATGTGTTGCTTTCTGTATCCCTCCTCTATTGCTGGCCTTGCTTCTCTAGTCACACTTCCTCAGCCACGGCCCCCATCACTACATCACTATTATGACAGCCTCTTGTCCCACTCATCCATCATTTTTACTGCTGCCTGCCATCACTCATCCCTATGCTCAATCTGTGACATCAACACAATGCTTGAAATCCTCCACCAATAACAGAATGGTGGGCAGAAATATCAGATATAAGCCAGCCTTTAACTACTGAGTCATTGCCTCAGCACAGAAAAATCATTTATGAACTGTATGATTCCTGATTTTTGTTGCTAATGTTGTTTGTTTGAGGTTTTTTTTTTTTTTTTTTTTGAGGTAGGGTCTCACTCTAGCCCAGGTTGACCTGGAATTCACTATGTAGTCTCAGGGTGGCCTCGAACTCTCTGAAATCTTCCTACCTCCGCCTCTCAAGCATTGGGATTAAAGGCATGCACCACCATGCCTGGGCCCCTCTTTTTAAAATATGGATATGTGCACTGGCATGTGCAAGCATGACTACCCAAGTTTCAATCCCCAGAACCCACATAGAAGGCCGACACTATAGCACTACGGTCTGTAATCCTAACAAGCCTACAGAGGAAAGGGAGGCAGAGCCAGGAGAGCCTTGTGGACCAGCTAGCCTGGCAAACTCGCCTGGGAATGACCAGAGACCCTGGCTCAGACAAGGCAGAAAGTGAGGACCAGCACTCTAAGTCGTCCTCTGAACTGTATGTGTGCTTCATGGCACATACAACCCACCCCCCATACACATCATGCACACACACAGAGCAAGAAAAACATCTGTATCTGTATGTGATAAATTTCCAGCTGCAAGACCATACACATGCTATTTTAGAATCATGCAATGGACCAATTCCAAATGCCTCTATTTACAATAAAGACATCTGCAGAAAAAGTTCAAAGTGGGCTACACATCATTAAGGCACAGTCAGTCACACTAAGAATATTCCCAAAGCTCTTCAAATTCCAAGAAGAAAAGAGGAATGACTAAATGTTCACTATTATCCTAGGTATTGTTTTAGCTGTGTTAAGTATCATACACATTTTATACTTTTTTTTTTTTTTTTTTTTGAGGTAGGGTCTCGCTCTAGCCCAGGCTGACCTGGAATTCACTATGTAGTCTCAGGGTGGCCTTGAACTCATGGCAATCCTCCTATCTCTGCTTCCCAAGGACTGGGATTAAAGGCATGCACCATCATGTTCGGCCACATTTTATACTTTAAAACCCCTTGCATAATGATCATGTACTTGTTGATGTTATAGAACTTAAAGAGAGGTACCACAGTATTGCAGAAATGACAGTGCTTAAGGGGCATGAGAACTGGATTACTGTTACCAGTTGTATTCTGGGGAAGTTGCCAGATCTCCCGAGCCTCAGTTTCTTCATCTATAAAACAACAGGACTGGTGTAGGTTCAGTCAGCAATGCTTGGTTTGGTTTTGGTAAACAACTAGATAGTAACTATTCTGGGCTTTGGGAGTCTCTCTTAAAACTGCTCACTTAGGCCACTGTAGTTGGGAAGCAGCCAGGGACAGTACGTAAGGAAAGAGCATGCCGTGTTCTTGTACCTGTTCCCTTATAAAAACAGTTGAGTCTGCTTTGGTCTACAGGCAAAAAACTATTGATCCCGGGTTTGAGTCATTGCTTCCTTCTAGTTCTAACCCATGGGAATATTTTTTTTCTATTTAATGTTACAAAAGTTGTTGCTTTGTTTTTTTTTTTTTTTTTTTTTAAGAGAAATTGGTTACCCTTCAAAAGATACATAAACTAGTGGTTCACAGCACAGGCCTTAGAGCCTGACAGTTTGGGATTCTGTTCTTGCTATGTGGGCATGGCTTAGTCACTAAAATCACTATGAACCTCAGCTTTTCTGAAGGTTGTTGTAAAGTTTAAATGAAGTGACATAATGTAAAATATTTGGCCCTGGATTTAGCATATAGTAAGCATCCAATAAATGGATGTTATTACTTTTATCAATGATGTGAGCTTGGGTCCTTGCTTAGGAACTCAATCCTCAGATCAACATTTTTTTCCAACAAAGCAAAATATGCTTGCTTTATGAAGATTGATAACAAGATGCAAATATAAAGAACCCGCTCAAACAAAAGGTAAGCACTACCTGTATCACCTGGTGGTTTTTGAATGATGTGTGTGTGCACGCATGTGCGATAGAGGACAACTATATATATTTGACAGAGAAACAGAATGGGTGGCCCAGGGCCTCTTAGGGCTGAAAATGAGCTCCATGTGCCACTTTGTGCATCTAGCTTTACATGAGTGCTGAGGCACTGAACTTGGGCTGGCAGGCTTTGCAAGCAAGTGCACTTTAACTGCTGATCCATCTCTCCAGGTCCCTTCCACTTTGTTTGAAAAGAGGAATTTGCATTGTTTCATCACTGAGACCAGGGTAACTGGCACCCAAGCTTTGGAATTCTCCTGACTCCAACTTCATTGCTATAGGCATGTTGGTATTCCAGATGCTACTTTTGTACCTAGCTTTATGTGGGTGCTGGGGATTTGAACTCCGTCTGGCAGGCTTGTGGAATAAGCACCTTTAACCACTGAGCTATATCTCAAAAGACCCCTGTCTTTCTTTTTTAAAAATTGTTTTTAATAAAGAGAGTCATTTACTAATTGTGATTGTATAACTTTGGTAAATATGTAAGCTTTAATTAAATTCAGTTTTGCTTCAGTGTCTACATCTGTCAAACAGAAGAAAATAATACCTTCACAGGCTTGTTATACTGCTTAACTGAGTTGATAAATTGCCCGGCAAAAAAAAGCATACATATGGGCCAAAGTGGTTAAGGTACTTTTCCATGCAAAGCCAAAGGACCCAGGCTCGATTCCCCAGTACCCACAAATAAAGCCACGTGCACAAGGTGGTACAAGTGTCTGAATTTTGTCTGCCATGCCTAGAGGCCCTGGCATGCCCATATTTATTCATTCATTCTCTCTTTTAAATGAATGAGTATTTTTAAAAATATACATATATATGCTTTATTTACATACTTTACATGTATTCATTTCCATCCTTAGGATTACCCAAAGAGGTAATATTCTTAGTTTTAACTGTAGTGGATAAACAAGCTCACAGCAAGATCACACAGCATATTCAACCCAGGTATGACTGACTACAGAGCCCAAGTCCCAGCACTAGTCTAAAGGGGCATTCATTCTGACTTGCTGAGTGTGATGTCTTCATGAGGACTAAATAGTATTAATAACATTCTCTCCATACAGGAAACAGTGTTGAATTTCTCAAAGTTGAAGGAAAAAAGAATACCCATAAAAGTCACTGATTTTCAAGAAGTGGCAATGTTTTAAAATGCTCATCCTTGGTTTTTCATATAAAATTGAAATGCTCATCCTTTGTTTTTATATAAAATTAATTTAACTCAAACTTTCATAATTAAACAGTCCTGTGCATTAGAGTAACTAGAGATGGAGCAGAGTGATCTCTATACAAGACATGCCCTGAAAAACGCCTCTAACCACTCACTGAGGTCTATAGAAAGCTCTATGTTGACAAAAAGCAAGTCTAGAGAACCACAGTTTTACTGATTTATTCCATGCTGGGCTGTAATACAGTACTCTACCATCTACTCCTCTGCTCACCAAGCTGGCAGGAAAGACTTGAGAAACAGTGCCTACACAGCCTCAGAAGGAAGAGGCATGCTGTTTCAAAAATTAACTGTTCTCTTTTCCGTCTCCAAAAGCCCTAATTCTAAAAATAATCTGCAAACTTTCTAGTAAAAAATTTTGCTGAGATAATTGAACCCTAGGTGGAGGGAAGGGTTTAGCTCAATAGTAGAGGGCTTGTGTAGCATGTGCACAGCCCTGGATTCAATGTTCACAAACACCCACCCTTCCAATCACTTCCATGGTCATGGACACCTGCAATGTCAGCTACTTGAGAGGATAAGACAGGAGGATCTCAATTTCAAGGCCATCAAGGTTGCATAGTAAGACCTTATCTATAAATAAATAAAATTTTAAAGAATTTAAAAATATTTTTTAATTCTTAAAATCATTAGAAAAGAGCCTTTTGGGACAAAAGGCTCATGATCCCCTTTTGAAGACCAGATGAAGGTAGTTTTCACTCTCCAGAAAATACAAATAAGCACAGGGGTCTCAGAGTCTTGGAAGACTATTTGCAGGCAAACGCACAGATGCAGGCTAAGAGTCACAGAGGCAGTTAAGAAAATTCCCAGGGTCTCTCCAATCCTTTCATAATTCTACCTCTGATTTACAGAAAGCAACTGTGAGCAAATAATATGCTCTCCAGACACAGAAGCAGTAACATACTCTTTTGTACACTCAATCCTTCAAAAACAAATGAACAACAAAAAAAAACTATTGACAGTATTTACACGGCAGTATTTACCAGATAATATATTACACTAGCAGCATTTTAGACAAGCTCTTTACCGATGAGCTCTATTCTCAGCCTGGTACTAGCAACATTTTAAAATATAGCATGTGACTAATGACATAAGTAAGTATTATGATAGATTATGAGGTGTAAAATGCTTCCATGTATGGTTATAAATCCTTACAACAATTCTGGGAGGACAGAAGCATAATGCATTATTTTTATCCTTTTTCCACAGCTAAGGAAACACAGAGTCAGATAACAAGTTGCCATGATCACATAGCCAATGAGTGGAGAGCTGGGATTTTAATCAAGAACTAATTCCA
The DNA here is from genome assembly GCA_036365145.1 of Orientallactaga sibirica. Taxonomy (NCBI): domain Eukaryota; kingdom Metazoa; phylum Chordata; class Mammalia; order Rodentia; family Dipodidae; genus Orientallactaga; species Orientallactaga sibirica. Next base: position 9,560,301 of record JAEOAD010000003.1, on the reverse strand, counting down.
GAAGTGAGCTCAGTGCATTATGATAACTGATACTTTCCACAAAAGCCCCTCAGAACAGAGAAAACAAGCTGACTTTAACCACAAAAGCACATCAGACCACACATGAAATATAGACATATTTTGACATCAGTCAACAATAATTCATGTATTTTGATCTCCGGCACTGCAAAAAATTAATTAAAATACTCCATTCCCTCTTGCTTCATTAGTTAATATAAAACATTTTAAAGAAAATAATAGATATGTTAATGAGTTTAACATTGAAAAATGTAGCATTTTGTTGTAGTATAAAATATTTGCTCTTAAAAAAATTTTTTAAGTGGGATGTGGTGGTGCAGGCCTTTAATCCTAGCACTCAGGAGGCAGAGGTAGAAGTTCACTATGAGCTTGAGACCAGCCTGGAATGACAGAATAAGTTCCAGGTCAAGCTGGGCCTAGAGTAAGATCCTACTTGGAAAAAAAACAAAAAATAAAATAAATAAAACATTTGTTCTTGCTCATTTCTTTAGTTCTTTTTTTTTTTAAAAAATTGTTATCTATCTATTTGCAAGGAGAGGGAGAGAAAGAATGGGTATACCAGTACCTCTTGCCACTGTAAATAAACTCCAGATACATATGCCACTTTGTGCATCTGGCTTTATGTGGGTACTAGGGAATCCAACCCAGGCCATCAGGCTTTGCAAGCAAGTGCCTTAACTCCTGAGCCATCTCTCTAGAGCCTCCTTAGTTCTTAATATGCAAAGAAATTGTTTTGAATTCAAATATAAGAAACTAAAGTTCAAACATTCAAATTTTTTGTTGTTTGTTTTTCAAGGTAGTTTCTCATTCTAGCCCAGGCTGACCTACAGTTCACTGTATAGTCTCAGGCTGACCTCAAACTGACAACAATCCTCCTACCTTTGCCTCCCAAGTGGTGGGATTAAAGTGCACCACCACACCTAGCTCAAATACTCAATGTTTTAAACATGAAAATTATCTGAGATTAATTTTTAGTTTGGCCAAAGTATGTAAGATAGATAAATATATGGGTTTGTGGTGCTGGGAATCAAACCAAGGGCCTCTGGTTGCTGAACCACTAAGCTGCATTCCTACCCACCAGTGATCCTTTTATTTATTTATTTATTTATTTATTTATTTATTTATTTATTTATTTATTTATTTATTTGGTTTTTTCGAGGTAGGGTCTCACTCTAGCTCAGGCTGACCTGAAATTCACTATGTAGTCTCAGGGTGGCCTTGAACTCATGGCGATCCTCCTACCTCTGCCTCCCGAGTACTGGGATTAAAGGTGTGCGCCACCACGCCTGGCCAGTAATCCTTTATTTTTTATTAAATATTTTATTTATTTATTTATTTGAGAGAGAGAGAGAAAGAGGCAAATAGAGAGAAAGAGAAAGTGGGCATACCAGGGCCTCCAGCCACTATAAACAAATGCCAGATGCATATGCCCCCTTGTGCATCTGGCTTATGTGGGTTCTGGAGAATTCAACCAGGGTTCCTAGGCTTCACAGGCAAATGCCTTAACTGCTAAGCCATTTCCCCAGCCCCAGTAATTCTTTTTTAAAAAAATACTTCTATTTATTCTTGAGGCAGGGGAGGAGGAGAATAGGCACACCAGGGCTTCCTGCCACCACAAATGAACTCCAGACACATGTGCCACTTAGCATCTCTGTAGATCTATCCATCTTCTCTCCCTCCCTCTCTTCCTTCCATCCATCCATTTTGGTTCTCACAACTCTCAAAAGTTATGGATAAAACAAAGGGGTCATTTATCAAATCCTAATACAGGATATATAAGTAGAGTGAATCCAAATGTAAACTATGGATTTGGAGTGATAATGAAGTATCAACGTACTTCAACTGCATCAAATGCACCATTCTGGAGAGACACTTGACAGTGAAGAGGCTGTGTTTCTTTGGAGTCAGGAAGTATAAGGAATTATAACTTATGCTCAAATACTATTTTTCAAGGGGATGGGTAAAAATGTATCCATTTCACTTTCTTCTTAAAGAAAACAAAAAAAAATTTTTAAGAGGGGGATGGAGAGATGGCTTAGCGATTAAGGCACTTGCCTGCAAAGCCATAGGACTCAGGTTCGAGTCCCCAGGACCCTTGTAAACCAGATGCACAGGGTGGCATATGTGTCTGGAGCCCATTTGCAGTGGCTAGAGGCCCTGGCATATCCATAGTCTCTCTCCCCCCTCACCTCTTTCTCTCTCTCTCAAATAAATAAATATTTTTTTAAAAAAGAAAAAGAAAACAGTAGGCTTTTTTTCAGTTACTCTCACTATGATTTGAGTTTTTTGTTGGGATACAAAATTTGTAATTATTACAGAATTATAATCTTAAAAAGCAATAACAGTAAGTTTATGAAATGCTAAAATGGCTTTTAAATGTAAAAACAACGAGGACAACGGATGTGCCTCAATGACTGTTTGCCTAGCAAGTACCTTGGTTTCCACCTTCAAACCACGCCCCCTCCACTCGAATACGGGGAGGAGAGCAAAGACGGTAAGTGCATGTAGTTGAACACATCTTGAGACATTTCTTTTTATACTTGTATTTCTACTGCCGGGTCTCCTCTTTGTTGTTAATTTTTTGAACTGGAGGCAGAGGCAGGGTTTCACTCTAGCCCAGGCTGACCTGGAACTCACTGTTGCCCCAGGCTGGCCTCTAACTCTTGGCAATCTTTCTACCTCAGCCTTCCAAGGGCCTCTTGTCAGTACAAGCCAACCCCAAATGCATCAGCCACTCTGTGCATCTGGCTTTACGTGGGACCTGGAGATAATCGAACCCAGGCCAGCAAGCTTTGCAAGCAAGCGTCTTTAACCGCTGAGCCATCTTTCCAACTCCATCTGGTATCTTAACAGCAATGCATAATGTAACTAAAAGTTTGAATCCGGCCAGTTAGTTTGACGACCCAAAGGCACTAAGAGGAAGGAGGAGGAAAAGCAAACAGCCAATGCCTAAGCCACCTCCAAGCACTTGTATACGCAACTTTAGCCTAACCATGTCTCCTAGCAGGGCCAGGGAGGTGGAGGTAGATTTACTCGTGAACAGATAATGAACACCAAAAATCAAAGCAATCATCAACTTACAAAAGAAAAATATGCAAAGAAAACCCTGAGCATCCAACAGATTCTTGTGGCAACCCAGGTTCTAAGACTTTCCAAAATGACACTCCTAAAATGTTAACGTAAGGTAAAAATTAAAATGTGCAATTAAAGAAGATTAAAAGGACTACTGAAAAATGTTATGCTTTCTATGAAAAGCACGATATTAAACACTGCCAAAAAGGAAAGAATATATAAAAAGCTTCCCAAACCCGAGCGCCCAAATGTTAGGTAAATAAAGGGTAGTGCAAGTGCAGTCATGAATGAGGCACCGAAGAGGAGCCACAAACTATGTTTACAAATCAGGGACCCTTGCAAAGAAAGAACCCCGCCAAGCTGAGCCGTGAGGAAGGAAGGAGCTGCCGATCCGCGCAGCACATCAACTCCCGGGCGGCTGCGGTGCCTGGCGTCACGTCAGGAGGCGCTTTTCCACCGGGTCAGCGGCACCAAACCATGCCATCCATGATACCCCAGAGGCTGACAGAGCCCCCTCTGCGGGCGGTGAGCCCGGGGCATGCAGGAGCCCAGATCTAGCAGAGCCCCAGGCAGGGGGTGAGCCCCGGGCATGCAGGAGAGCCCAGACCTGGCAGAGCACCGGGCAGGGGGTGAATCCCGGGCATGCAGGAGAGCCCAGACCTGGCAGAGCCCCGGGCAGGAGGTGAGTCCCGGGCATGCAGGAGAGTCCAAATCTGGCAGAGCTCCGGGCAGGGGGTGAGCCCTGGGCATGCAGGAGAGCCCAGACCTGGCAGAACCCCGGGCATGCAGGTCCTCGCGGGGCGCCCTTCCCACCCCCCGCAGGCCGCCCTCCAGGGCCTCGAACCCGCGTCCGCTCCCGCCCAGCATCCCACGGAGCACCTGCCGGCGCCTCTGTCTGTCTGTCTCTCTCTCTCCACGACGACGGCGTCACCCGTGAGTCTGGAGAGCCCGCGGCTCGGGTCCCCGCGGGTGCGCTCCGTTCCTCACTCGGCGCAGGGTGCCGACGCCGTCCGCCCCGGCCCCGTGCCCCAGCCCCTCCGACGCCGATGTGCTGTTCGAAGGCTCGACTTTCGAGCTGCGTGACGCGGGAGGGTTCGGGGGCCGACGGCAGCTCACAAAGGACGGCGAGCGCGGGGCTCAGCTCCGACAGCCCGCGGACGCGCGCTCCCCCCGCGCTCCTCCGCGCGTCCCCGCGCTGCGCCGACCCCTCTGGGCGGGGACGGGACGGCGAGGCGCGCGGAGCACTCTGGGAAATGTAGTTTTCGGTGCCCTCCTGCAGGAGGCCGCTGGGGTAGGTCCTCAGGGGCTCGTGCAACAGCCCTGCCTGAGGTGGCGTCTGCACCCATGGTGTTTAGAAAGGACTGTGCAGGAGCACTTCTGAAGTCATCCATCGCTTCCCTTCCGCGGCAGTGCAAAATTGAGTCTCTTCATTTACCCACTGATTCCCCCTCCTGCGCGTGGAAGGTGTGTTTGGGATTACTCTTTTACAAAAGAAGAAAAAGCCTTCTGGCTTTTGTTTCTATCTCACTTTCCCCCGCATGCTCTACAAAGTATATACAAAGCAGCTTGTGTTTGTAAACACAATACTCCACAGTTTATACGCCACAGGAAGCAGTTGAGAGAGTCTTGACAGCTAAAACCATCACAAGTAAAAGTGATGTTGCAGTAACACCAAGCTCTCAATAAAGTCAGTGTAGGGGGATGTAGGAGGATGGGAGATGAAGAGACAGCAAAGAAACCTTTTTTTGGGGGGAGGGGGTGTTAATCCAAATCTACCTTTTTGTAGAACATCCTAAAATTCTCAGCCTCCTAGAAATTTATTTCATAAGAAATTGAGGCATTGGCTGGGTGGCATGGTGCAGGCGGGAGGATACAAATTGGAGGCCAGGGCCAGGATGGGTAACTTAAAGAGGCTGTATCTCTACATAAAGTTAATGGCTGGATAGGCTGGAGAGATGGTTTAGTGGTTAAGGTGCTTGCCTGTGAAGCCTAAGAACCCAGGTTCGATTACCAAGTAACCACATAAGCCAGATGCACAAGGTGGTGAATGCATCTGGACTTTGATTACAATAGCCGGAGGCCCTAGAGCACCCATTATCTCTGTGTATCTGCATCTCTCTATCTCTCTCTCTCTCTGTCTCTCAAATAAATACACAAATAATAATAATTTTTTTAAGTTAATGGCTAGAGAGCTGGTTAAAGGCACTTGTTTGCAAAGCCTGTCTGCCCCAGGATTCACTACCCTAGTAAAGCCAGATGCAGAGTGGTGCATTTGTTTGGAGTTCCTTTGTAGTAGCAAGAGGCTCAGATGTGCCCATTCTCTCCCTCTCTCTCTATTTCTGCAAATAAATGAATAAAGTTACTTTAAAAGCTAGGGATGGGTGATGAAACTCAGGGATAGAGGTTTTGCCTAGCATACAATAAGTCCTCCCGGAAAGAAAACAATTCTAGAACATTCATAAGTATTAATACATAAGTTAATGTTGATTCTTATAGAAGCATGCATACATACATCCATGTACACAAGCATATGCATGTTACAGAAAAACCCAAGAGGATAATTTGGAATCTCATTTCTAAAACAAAAAATCGGTTTTCCTCTTTAAAAAAAAATTTATTTACTTATTTGAAAGAGAGAGAATGGGTGCGCCAGGGCCTCTAGCCACTGCAAATGAACTCGAGACACATGCGCCACCATGTGCATCTGGTTTACATGGGTTCTAGGGAATGGAACCTGGATCCTTCGGCTTCACAGGCAGGTGCCTTAACCACTAGACCATCTTCCCAGCCACTCCCTGTTTTCCTTTTTACCTTGAAATGAATTTTATATTTCAAAGTATCTCTCAGATCATTAGTTTTTTCAAATTTGATTAATGTAAACATCGTTACAGAACAGAGCAAATCCCGCGCAGGAGTGATGGCTGAGAGGCTGTGTGCGCTTCCTGTGCAAGCATGAAGCCTGAGGGGGCCTTGAGCCCACTGAGTTTGAATCTTTAGATCCTTGTACACAGCCGGGCAGCCACATGCATCTATAACCCCACTATGGGTTGCTATCTAATTGGCTGGTGTTGGAAGACAGAATCACCAGGGAGAAACTTCAAGGGAGATAACAGAAGTGGCGGGAAAAGCTACGTGACTTCAGCCACCTATTGAATGGCTACAGCTGCAGGGAGACTGTTTACAAGCTACATGACTTCAGCCACATATTGGATGGCTACAGCTGCAGGGAGACTGTTTATAAGGGTCTCTTGGGCAGCTAGCCACAAGGCCAGGAACTGTGGGGGGATGGGCAAAACCTGACTATGGAATGGTCAGGTGCTTTTGGGGGTCAAGGGGGGAGGGCCTCGCCAGTTCTGCCCACTCTGGGCAAAGAAAGGGCACACTACAACCTTGCCCGAGGGCAGGGAGGGCCAGTCTCTGTTGCCAGAGTGGGTTTCCTATGATAAGACCAGCTGCAACCCCCACAGCCCAAGGTCCCCAGCCACGTTCAACAGCCCTGGCCAGCTTCCTCACAGTCTCAGCCTGTGTTTAGCAATGCCCAACAGGGTCTCACTCTAGCTCAGGCAGACCTGGAATTCACTATGTAGTCTCAGGGTAGCCTCGAATTCACAGTGATCCCCCTACCTCCATCTCCCTAGTGCTAGGATTAAAGGTGTGTGCCACAATGACTGGCTTGGTCTTCACATTTTATCCAGAGCACAGTGTGGGAGTGTTTAGAGTCTTCCACCACTCCAGCCTGGGGCTTTGGGGCTCCTGGGAGTGGCTGGGTCCATCAGGCATATTCCGATTTTCTCCCAGGGGCACTGGCTAGTTTCAGGATGTGGCCTCATTGATCCTGATGGCATACTTGGCATAGGGGCTGAATATGGGCAGAAGTATAGCAAGACCTGCAATGGCAAAGGACATGAGCAATATGGCTCCTTGGCCAAGGTATTTATTTTTATTTTTTTATTTTTAAGTTTTGTTTATTTATTTATTTGAGAGAGTCAGAGAGAGCGAGAGAGAGAGAGAGAAAGAGAGACAGACAGACAGACCATGAGTGTATCAGGGCCTCCAGCCACTGCAGACGAACTCCAGGTGCATGCTCCACCTTGTGCATCTGGCTTACATGGGTCCTGGGGAATTGAACCTGGGTCCTTTTGCTTTGCAGGCAAACACCTTAACCACTAAGCCATCCCTCCAGCCCTCTTTTTAAAAAAAATTTATTTTTATTTATTTTTCAAAGGTTGTAGTCTTGTATCCCACCCTCCCTCCCAGTCCCATTTTCTCTGAGGGCTCTCCTCAGTGGGGTTATTGGCGATCACAGTTCAGTAACTAGACCTCAGTCAGTTGGGGGTAGGGGCTGTGCCTCAGGAGATTTCTACCCATCCTGTGACTCTTACAATCTTCCTGCCTCCTCTTCCACAGTGCTCTCTGAGACTTTGGCCTGGGTAGTCTTTTTTTTTTCGGGGGGGGGTGGGTTTTGAGGCAGGGTCTCACTATTAGCACAGGATGACCTGGAATTCACTACGTATTCTCAGGGTGGCCTTGAACTCATGGTAATCTGTTGGGCTCTGCCCGGTGTGAAGCCGAGTGGTTAGCCCAGCCAATCTTGGCCTATTCCCGGTAAGGCCTAGTCGAGCCTGAGTACCTGCCCTTGACTCAGCACCTAAGCTGAAACTGCCTCCACCCAGCTGCTGCTGACGTGATGAAATACTGTTGGCCCTTATACCTTTCTCTCATCCCCTCTTCCCACCCCTTCCTCCTCAAGTATATTGGCCCTTATACCTTTCTCTCATCCCCTCTTCCCACCCCTTCCTCAATATTGGCCCTTATACCTTTCTCTCATCCCCTCTTCCCGCCCCTTCCTCAAAGCACATAAATATCTCCCCGACAATAAACGACGAGTTTCGCTTTAGACGCTTTCTCCGCGACTCAATGTGGTTTTTTTTCCTCGGTGATTTGGGGAGGTTTGAGTCGCCGACACCTGTCTTCTCGCTCAGCCTCAAGAGAGAAACGGCTGGCCCGGCTCTCTCTCTCTTTTGCTCTACCTGCCGGTGGTGAGGGAAAAAAGCCCCGGCATTTTGGCGCCCAGACGTGGGGCACAGCAACTACTGCCCCATGTGAGGACGTATGAGGATTCAAAACGGACTACGGACTGCTGACGTGACGGCGAAAAAATTCAACATTGCTGACGAGCTAATCGGACTGCTGACGGATGTATCCTCATAAGTAATGAGGTAATCTTCATATTTAATATTCTAACCTTTACTTCTATAATCTGTGCTTACTTCAACTTCCTTTCTCTTTCCTTCCATTTCCGGTTTGCCGCCATTTCTAAACGAGTACGCTCATGGCGGACACACCACGGGACCGACCTAAAGGAGACTTTAAACGCTTTGCCTCCTCATTTAAATAAAAACTCCATCCCAAACTTCAACATCTCTTGTTCTTTTCTCTTTCCTCTCATTTTTGGGTTTCCGACAGACCGCTTCTGCGTGCCGCCATTTTTGTCCTGCCCCATTTGAATGGGGGGGCGCCATCTTAGAAGCACCACGGGCAGACCTAAAAACGAAACTCACCACGTGGGTAGAAACTCACCACGTGGACAAACCTAAAAAGAAACTCACCACGTGGGTAGACCTAAAAGAAAACTCACCACGTGGACAAACCTAGAGGAGGCTCACCACGTGGGCAAACCTGGAGAACTCTCAAAGTGTCCTGCCCTCATTGGAGTGGGGGCGCCATCTTAGAAAAATTCTACAACATGTTTAGCTACTTTTTGGGACCTTGTGCTTGTGTTGTATTCTTATGCATTACTGTTACCCTGATGTTAAAGATACTCTTCCCTCAACTTTATAACATGGGACAATCCTTATCTAAGCTAAATCCTGCCTTAGGGTCACTACAGATTCTACTCAAAAGTAAAGGCCTTAATCTATCTGATAATCAGGCCCTCCAGATATGGGGCTGTTTACTCAAGATTGCTCCTGGTTGCCGGAGAGTAATCTTTTGACTGGGACACCTGGGATAAAATTGAAGATCTGATAAAAAAGCTCAGATAGAAAAAGGGGAGATCCACCCTTTGGAGGCCCTCCCGGCTGTGTTGGCCTTAAAGGGCTGTTTTCCACCTCAGCCTCCGAGGTCGAAAAGGCGACACCCTGACCCAGGAAGGGACAGAGAGCAATCTCAGCCCCTCGGCCCAGCCTGAGTCCTCAGATTCACCCCTAAATCCTTTGAGAGTGCCCTCAGCCCTCTAAAGGTCCATCGCCTCCAGATCCCCTACTAATCCATTTCTGAGCGCCTCTGCCCCTCCGCCCTACCATGGGGAGGACGGCCCTGGGGGAAGAATAGTCGATCTCTTCCCTGTTAACGTTAATCCTGACGGTAACCGCCCTGCAGCCTGGTATCCTTGGAAAGCTCACAATTTAAAAGATCTTAAAAAGGCTGTCTCAGAGGACGGGCCTAACTCCCCTGGGCAGAGACCATCCTTCAGGGTTTAGTTCATTATCATTGTACCACTCAAGATTGGAAGAACCTTGCTAAAGCTGTTCTCTCTGGCTCAGTACATAAAATGGTGTGCTTTTTTCAGGATGAGTGTCACCTTCAAGCTGAGCGAAACCAAGTCGCTCATCCCCAGTACCAATCACCTTTGAATGCTCTCGGGCACTGCTGACCAGTTCTCTACCGGTCTTCAGCAGGCTGCCATTCCTGATCCATATCGAGATCAAGTACGGGCTTTGGGAATGGCTGCATGGAAAAAGTTAGAGGAGGGCCCCTCTGAACCCCCATTACAGGAGTCACCCAAAAGTCCGGTGAGGATTTGGCCACTTTCATAGAGAGAGTCGAAAAAGCCTACAAAGAAAGTTCCCCTGGCCCCCTTTTTTGCAAAAATGCTGGTCTGGGAAGGCATGACAGGCGATCATAAGTTGGCCTGCGCTGGACTCAAGGACCGCTCTATGAGTAGATGGGTTGTAGCCACCCAAGATGTAGGGTCCCCTCTCATCAGATCAAAGTTATGACATCAGCCTTACAGGCTTCTCGCCGTGAGGACATGGCTGCACTAGAATGTGCACTCCAACAGGTCTCAGGGGGGAGGGGACAATCTTGCTTTGGGTGCGGCAAAGAGGGTCATTTTAAAAAGGAATGCCCCAATAGAAAAAGCACCCCAATAACTCCCTCAACCCCTAACTTGCCCCGCACGCCATGTCCTCGATGCAAAAAGGGACTTCACTGGGCCAGAGATTGCAAATCCAAGTTTAGCCTTCATGGTGAACCTTTAAACTTCCCCAGGGGCTATCCCCAGCCCCATTAAATAAGGGGAAAAAGGTAATCAAAACACACTGGACTGTGCCTTTGACACCCGGACTTAGACCAAAAATGAACCTAACAGTCGGTGGAAAAACTTTCAAATTTCTCATCGACACTGGGGCTGACCGTACTGTGATAAGAAAAGAGGAGGTCCCTCCCTCCTGGCAGTTAGTCCCGGGTCCACCCCTACTGGGTGTGGGCGGACAATCTACGTCATGGGAAACTGCTAACTGGCAGACCTGGATTGACCCTGACAATAATAGTGGGGAGGTGCGCCCTCTAGTGGTGTCAGGCCTAACAGCCAACCTCCTAGGCCAGGATATACTTGGGGAAGCTAAGGCTTATATTACTACTAATCATAGGGCTTTCTGTGAAGATAGACTTGACCAGAAAGAAAATAAACAGTTTAAGGAAGGAGGGACCTACCATCCTAACTATAGAGATGATCCTCATTTTGAAAAAATTAAACAAAAACATTCTCAGGTTCACCCCCATCCTAAGGGCCACTGCTCACCCCCAGTTCCTAAGATTCAATGGGTGCCTGGGGACCCCATGGGTCGAGCAGTGGCCTATACCTACCCCTAAACTAAAACAACTTCATATACTCGTTAAACAACAATTGGCTTCAGGACATGTGCGACCTTCAACAAGTCCTTGGAACTCTCCGGTTTTTATTATAAAGAAGCCTAATGGCTCTTGGAGACTTTTACATGATTTGAGAAAAATAAATGAGAGAATGATAGCTTTTGAGACCCCCCAGAGAGGGCTCCCTTGGATTCTAGCCATTCCCAACACCCATTACTTAACCATTATCGATATTAAAGATTGTTTTTTCTCTATTCCATTACATCCAGATGATATAAAAAAATTTACATTCTCCATACCCTCAACAAACTTTCATAGACCAGACCTAAGGTTTGAATGGACCGTCTTACCTCAAGGCATGACTAACAGCCCCCCCATTTGTCAATATTACATGTCTCATATCTTTTCTTCCTTGATTAATCATCCTAACATTTTATTCTACATTTATATGGATGATATTATTTTAGGTCATTCCAACCCATCTGATCTCCAAGACCTTACTGCTAAATGCCTTGCCATTTTACAGGCCAATGATTTTAAAGTGGCTCCAGAAAAGGTACAGACTGCCTCTCCCTTCAAGATTTTGGGCTCCAGGTTATCTCTTGATACTGTTTCTCCTGTCAAACCCCAGCTCCATATTCAAAAATCCTATACTTTGCCTCAACTCCAAAAGGTGCTGGGAGAAATTAATTGGATGAGGCCCTGGATACCCATAACTACTGAGGAACTGTCCCCTTTATTTAACCTCTTAAAGGGTCTTACTCTCTCCTCTCAGATAACCTTGCCCCCTCGTCATGAACAAATTCTACATAAGGTACAACGGGCCATTGATGCTGCTGTCCTAAAGAGGTTTGATCCTAACTTACCTATCTCCCTGTATTTTCTCTGGGGAAACATTATGCACTGCGCTGTTGGCCCAGGAAGGAAAACCCATCCAATGGATTCACCTCTCCCTTGGTGGAGTCCCCAGAGTTTACTCTATAACTAACCAGATTGCAGACTGCATTATAAAGGGCAGGGACACCTCTGTCCGATTGTTTGGCATGGAGCCTCATGTCATTGTCACCCCCTTTAAGGTAACAGACTTCACTTGGCTTCAGAGAAATAACAACAGGGTTGCTATTGCCCTTGAGGGGTTTCTAGGTATAATTGATTGTCACTATGGTCCTTATAAATGGATGAGCTCCTTCTCTAGGTTGGAATGGAGACCCCCCAGACTTTTTTTATCTAAACCCAACCCTGATTTCCTTACCGTATTCACTGATGGGGGACACTTGGGAGCTTCCCTAGTTGTTTACCCTCCCTTAAGGAGGGGAGAAAAGTCTATACCCATAAAGTCTATCTCCCATGAGGTCACAGGATCAGCACAATTTAAAAAACTATTTGCTGTCGTTTTGGCTTTGGACACTATTCAGGAGCCATTTAACTTATTTTCTGACAGCCTTTATGTTGTTAACCTGTTACCCAACCTAATTGAGGCCCATATTAGACTGGACTCCAATATTATAACCCCATTAATGATTCAAGCCCGCTCCCTACTTAAACAAAGAATTAACCCCATTTTTCTTCAACATCTCAGAGGCCATCAAAATTTACCAGGATTCCTCTCTAAAGGAAACAATTTGGCTGACAAACTGGCCTCTCAGCCTCAATGTAATACAGTCTCAGAAGCTACACACTTCCACTTATTAACTCATATAAATTGGAGGGGCCTTAAACATAAATATTCCCATGTGCCAGTCAAGGACCTTAAAAAAATTGTCCAAACTTGCAAATCCTGTCAGCCTTTCTTCCAGGTACCTCCACTTCAAACTACAGGAGCCAATCCTCGAGGACTACGCCATAATCACCTTTGGCAGATTGATGTTACTCACTATTCTCCATTTGGAAAACTTAAGTATATTTTTCTCTCAGTTGATACTTTCTCCCATGCTTGCTGGGCATCAGCACATGCTGGGGAAAAAACTAAACATGCTATTAGCCATATGCTTCAATGCTTTGCCACCCTTGGATTGCCAGATCAAATCAAAACCGATAATGGTCCCTGCTTCAAGCAAAACTTTTATAGATTTCCTCCAAACCTGAAAATCTCACTTTCCACAGGCATCCCATATAACCCGCGGGGCCAAGCCATCGTGGAAAGATATCATCAAACTCTCAAATCTCAATTACAAAAACAAAAGGGGGAATCTCTACCCCCACATGACCAACTAAAAAAGGCATTATTAACCCTAAATATTTTAAATTTTTCTAAAGAAGATAGACACTTGTCCCCTTTTCAAAAACATTGGACCTCAGCTGTCACCTACAGCTCCATCTGGGTCAAATGGAGGGACCCATTAACTGGGGCCTGGGGGACCAGACCCCCTCCTCACAGCAGGGAGAGGATTTGGATATGTCTTTCCTCAAGAGGAAAAAGACCTATTTGGGTACCGGCAAGAGACTTAAAATATTTACCCCAACAAGGGGATGATAATAATCAATTTTCCAGGGAGTGTCACACCCCTGAGAACTATGCCTCTATTTCTTCCCCAGGAACAACTGAAGGTATGGATGCTACTAGACCTGAATGAAGCCAGAAAAGCTCCAGAGAGATTTACAGAAGAGGAGTCGGGACTCCTAAGACAACCTGCTGTAGACGAGCTTACATGGCTTTTTATTCCACCTTCTCCCTCCCCTTGGACCCCTCCTCCTTCTTGCTCTTTACCCTACCTTCTCCCTCCCCCTGAATCCCTCCTTCTTCTTATCCTCACTCTCGGGCCCTGTGTAATTAATAAGATTACACAATTCATTCACCAACAGCTTGAGGCAATTAAACTTCATCAGGCCAAGGCACCACAGGTTTGCGACTCAAAGACAATGGCTTTTCCACTTACTGGCTATCCACCTAACATCCCTCCCCGCCTCCATCGAACCAACGACGGGTAAGCTCTCAGACAGGCTGAGGCAACCTAAGACAGGGCGTGGAGTGGTCAACGGGCTAGAGGCATAGTGCCCAGAGACGGGTAAGGTTCCCAGAGGGGAACAACCTAGGACAGGGACTATGCCATCCACCGTTCTTACAAAAACAAAAGGGGGAGATGTTGGGCTCTGCCCGGTGTGAAGCCGAGTGGTTAGCCCAGCCAATCTTGGCCTATTCCCGGTAAGGCCTAGTCGAGCCTGAGTACCTGCCCTTGACTCAGCACCTAAGCTGAAACTGCCTCCACCCAGCTGCTGCTGATGTGATGAAATACTGTTGGCCCTTATACCTTTCTCTCATCCTTTCTCTCATCCCCTCTTCCCACCCCTTCCTCAATATTGGCCCTTATACCTTTCTCTCATCCCCTCTTCCCACCCCCTTCCTCAATATTGGCCCTTATACCTTTCTCTCATCCCCTCTTCCCGCCCCCTTCCTCAAAGCACATAAATATCTCCCCCGACAATAAACGACGAGTTTCGCTTTAGACGTTTCTCCGCGACTCAATGTGGTTTTCTTTTCCTCGGTGATTTGGGGAGGTTTGAGTCGCCGACACCTGTCTTCTCGCTCAGCCTCAAGAGAGAAACGGCTGGCCCGGCTCTCTCTCTCTTTTGCTCTACCTGCCGGTGGTGAGGGAAAAAAGCCCCGGCAGTAATCCTCCTACCTCTGCCTCCCAAGTGCTGGGATTAAAGGCATGCACCATCATTCCCGGCTTAGGTATTCCTTTTTGAAAAATTCAACTTGATTTTTTTATTTATGAGAAGAGAAAGGATGGGGTGCCAGGGCCTCCTACTACTGCAAATGAACTCTGGACTCATGTGCCACTCTGTCCATCTGGTAGGTACTGGACAATTGAACCCAGGCCATTAGGCTTTGCAAGAAAGCACCTTTACCTGTTGAGTCATCTCTCCAGCCCCCAGGTATTCTTTTTTTAAAAATTAATTAATTAATTTATTTAATTAGAGACAGAGAGAGAGAGAGGGAGAGAGATTGAGAATGGGCACGCCAGGGCCTCTAGCCACTGTTAACGAACTCCAGATGTATGCTCCACCATGTGCATCTGGCTTACATGGGACCTGGAGAATTGAACCGGGGTCCTTAGGCTTCGCAGACATGCACCTTAACTGCTAAGCCATCTCTCCAGCCCAGCCCCCAGGTATTCTTGAGGAAAGGGAGAAATGTGGAGCCATCTTGGTCTCAGCAGCAGCCTCAGTATTCCTGTCATTTATTTGCCTAAGAATACCTCATTCCACACACTGAGCTGGGAACTGGAAATCCACAATGAAATGTCCCTCTCGTGTGCAGACTTAAGGTCCAGTAGGAAAGAGAATAGACCAAGAGTGATACAAAGGAATGCAGAACGAGGCCAGGAGTGTGGAGAGCACAAAAGATCCATTTGGTTTGATTTGAAATACTCCGCCCAGGCTCATGAGTCAGAACACTTGGTCTCCCCACTGGTGGTGCTCTGCTGGGGATTTGGGATTTGGGGCCTACCTGGCAGAAGTAGGTTCCTAGGGGTAGGACTTTAAAGGTTATGCCTGCCTCCCTTTCTGGACTCACTTTCTGCTTTCTGGCCCAGGTGATGTGAGGATTCCATTGCCACAGCTCCAATGTGCCTTCCCCACCAAGACGGAATGAAGGTCCTGACACTGAGAGCCCAGGTAAACCTTTCCTACTTTAGGTTCTTTCTGTTAGGTACTTTGATTGCAGAGACGAAAAAAAAAAAAAAAAGTACTAATACAACATGGAACTAACAGCTTTTTGTTGAGGTAGCAGTCAGGCAAAAAAAAAAAAATGAAGTTAAATCCTTGTAACAATGGCGATAAATGAGGAGGAGCAGCCAGGTCACAGTCCTCTCCTAAAAATGATACATCATAGCAATGTCTTCAGCTAATTATTTTAAAGCTATATAAAGCTTATCAAACAAGATGATCTAGCCAGAGACAAAGCACGTGCTTGCTAAACCTAAAAATCAGTATTTTCTTGGCTTTTGTTCTTTTCTCACTAGCTTCGTTAGAGAATGTACAAAACTAGCCTATGATAAGAAATGATCATGGGACTGGAGAGACCGGTCAATGGTTAAGGCTCTTGCCTTCAAAGCCTAAGGACTTTGAATCCACAGTACCCACCTAAAGCCAGATGCAGTAACTGGCATGTGCATCTGGAGTGAGTTCATTTGTGGTGGCATGCCCACTTTCCCTCTCGGTCTCTCTGTGCATGGAAATGAATAAATAAATAAAATATTTAAGAATTGGACAGGCAAAGTAGTAGAAAGAATAATAATTGAAAGGGTCCAATGACAAATCAGGGAACTTCAAGTACTTCAGAGATGAAAGTGAAAAAAGGTGAGGAGGTTTAGTCAAACCTTTGTCAGACTAATCGCATGGGTAATGGATAAAAAAAAAAAAAAAAAAAAAAAAACTCTGTCATTAGCTTATTAAAGTAACATAAAATAGGCCACTGAGACAAAGCCAGAAAAGGAAGACAGGAATTACTTTTTTTTTTTATTTGTATGTTTTTTTTGGGGTGTGTGGTTCATAGTCTGGCCTGGACCCCATAATGTAGCCCAGCTTGGCCTAGAATTTATGGTAATCCTTTTGTCTCAGCCTCCTGAATGGTAGGATTATAGGTATGAACCACCACACACAGCTATGAAAGTAACTGAAGAGGGAAATGTACACACCACGGTAACGATTTGCTGGGGAGGAGGTTCATAACAGGAGCGGAAGGATGAGAAGAATGAGATGCTCAGCCAGTGACTTTATCTGGCCAGGGTCTTGCAAATGGCCTCAGAATTTCAAGTCCATTTTCACATACAGAGACCCTCAGCAACTGCTCCAGGACTTACCTTCTGCCCACAATCTTCACTTCCAGCCCAAAGGAAGATAAAATTGCCCTCTTGATTAATCTTTCCAAATCCCTCTGCAAGAAGCGTCGGAATTATTTTTTTGGAGGTTACAAAGCCTTTTATTACAGGATTAGAGATAAAGACTTAAAAAGCAAAATGCAAATATTGATTGGGATTTAGACATTACAATTTATTCTGACTACAGTAGAATTAGCTGATGAGCCAACAGATACCATCCTGTCCTTTCCAGTTTTAATTGATAGGGCTCTGGGGAAGGGGAAGAGTCTCTAAGATAATTTTTTTAATTATTTATTTGAGGGCTGGAGAGATGGTGTAGCGGTTAAACGCTTACCTGTGAAGCCTAAGGACCCTGGTTCAAGGCTCGATTCTCCAGGTCCCATGTAAGCCAGATGCACAAGGGGGCACACGCATCTGGAGTTTGTTTGCAGTGGCTGGCACGCCCATTCTCTCTCTCACTCTACCTGTTTCTGTATCTCTCTCTCTCTCTTTCTGTGTGTCTAATAAATAAATAAAATAAAATAAAAATAAAAGGTTTCACCTTAGAAACGGATTTTTAAAAAATTATTTATTTGAGAGAGAGAGCAAGAAAGAAATAGGCAGACACAGAGAGAGTGAGTATGGGCATGCCAGGGTTTACTGCCGGTGCAAACTCTAGATGCATGTGCCACTTAGTGCATTTGGCTGTATGTAGGAACTAGGGAATTGAACTTCAGTCCTTAGACTTCGAAGGCAAGTGCCTTAACTGCTGAGCCATCTCTCCAGCCCCATGATCATTCCCTATCATAGGCTATTCTTGTACATTCTGTAATGAAGCTGATATAAATAAAAAATTATAAGACAAAAAGACCTGGCCAAAGTGTCAGGGATCATCATGGAAGTGGGGGGAGCAGGAAGATTGTAAGAGCCACAGGGTGGCTAGAAATATCCTGAGGCACAGCCCCCACCCCTAACTGACTGAGGCTCTCAATACAGAACTGTGACTGCCAATAACTCCACTGAGGAGAGCCCTCAGGGACAGTGGGACTGGGAGGGGGCATACAACACTATAATCTTTGTTAAAAAAAAAATAACAATTAAAAAAAATTCCCTGAGCCAAGGAGCCCATATTGGTTGCATCCTTCACCATTGCAGGCCTTGCTATTCTCCAGATGCACATGCTGCTATGTGTGTCTGGTGCCTGTCCAGTGCTTAGTTCTCCAGTAGCAACTTAGGTACTGTTGAGTTTTGATTCAGATGTCCTCCATAAATTCATGTGTTCTGGATGCTTGATCTCCAGCTGGTAGGCATCTGGGAAGTGGAGCCTTGCTAGGGGAACTGTGTTGCTGTGGGTGTAGACCTTGAGGTTTAAACTAGCTTGCTAGTGTTAGTTTGGCTTACTCCCCCCCACTGCTGGTCTCCGTCCATCTGCTGTGGCAGAGGTGGTGTCCACCCTCTCTCAGGGCATGCTTTTTTTTCTCCGCCACCATGAAGCTTTCCCTCAAGACTATAAGCCAAAATAAAAACAGGTTCCTCCCATAAGCTGCTTTGGGTTGGGTACTTTGTCCCAGAAACAAGAGAGTAACTACGACAGATATTCCTGTGTGTGCATGTGTGTAGTGTGTACTGTGTGTGATGGGTGGTTTATGAACAGGCATGTGCTAAAGTGCTCAGGTATGTTCTTGCCAATATCAAAGGAGAAGATTGGATGTCCTCTCTCTCTTTTTTTTAGTTATTTGCAAGCAAAGAAAGAAAAGAGAGATAGACAGAATGGGCACACCAGGGCCTCCAGCCCCTGTAAACCAACTCTCCAGATGCGTGCACCACTTTGTGCACCTGGCTTTATGTGCACACTGGGGAATTGAACTCATGTCATTAGGCTTTGAGGCAAGTGCCTTAACCATTAAACCATCTCTCCTGCCAGGATGTACTTCTCTTACCCACCCATCTACATAGCTCTGTGAAGGAGTCGCAGGGGTTCTCTAATCTGCACCCCTCACAGACTAGGGTTGCAGCTGTGCATATTGCAGCTTTTTACCTGGTTCTGGAAAGTCAAATGCAGCCATCTCCAGCCAGAGAGGCCCTCACCCTCAAGTGGCAAGCTCTCTTAAGTACCGAGCCATATCGTACCGTATCATATCGTTCCATATATCCCTAGCCTGATAACCTAGATACTCTTAATCAGGAATATTTTCTCCTTGCAGTTCTTCTCCCACGCACATTGAGACCTAGTTTTGCCCTTACAGTCACACCGGCAATCATTTTGATTAGTTATCTGTCCCTTTCATTTGACTGAAAATTCTTTAAATAGAAAATAGAAGCATAGTACCTGACATATACTTAATTCTTAGTAAATAAGTTGGGTAGCAAATTAATTCATATCAGCTCTGTGCAATAAATAGTTCCATATACATTTTCTTTTTTTTTTTTTTCTTTTTTTTTTTTTCTTTTTGTTTTTTTCCAGGTAGGGTCTCACTCTAGCTCAGGCTGACCTGGAATTCACTATGTAGTCTCAGGGTGGCCTTGAACTCATGGCAATCCTCCTACCTCTGCCTCCCGAGTGCTGGGATTAAACGTGTTTGCCACCAAGCCTGGCTCCATAAACATTTTCTGTCAAGAGCCAGATAGTAACTATATTAGGGTTTGGGGGCCCATAAAGTATCTGTCACAGCCACTCAACCCTGCTTCCTGAAGGAAAACAGCTAGCTCTGATTGGTGGCTCCGGAATGTTTGTGTGAGACAACCTTTGAATTAGAAGTCTGAGTGAGAGATGTGAGGATGCAACACTGGACTAGATGGCATTAATTGAAGATGTGTCTCCCAAGCAGACATGCTGCTCTTATTTCCAATGAATATATGTTTTGAGGAGTTTGGGGCTAGGTCTGTGGTGACACTAAGAAAAAATGTCATCCTAGTATGTCCACTGCTACCTCAGTTTGTACAGCTTTTAAAATTCCCAGTGGTGGGTCTGGGCATGTGGCTCAGTGGGTAAAGTGCCTGCCTGGTATGAAGGATGTCTTTAGTTCAATGTTTTTGTTGTTGTTGTTTTGTTTTGTTTTGATTTTTAGAGGTAGGGTCTCCCTCTAGCCTAGGCTGACCTGGAATTCACTATGTAGTCTCACGCTGGCCTCTAACCCATAGCGATCCTCCTTTTAAAACTAGATGTCCTGGGCTGGAGAGATGGCTAAGCCTAAGAATGCTGGTTCCAATGTCCAGCGGTTCCAATCTCCAGGTCCCACGTTTAGCCAGATGCAAAGTGACGCAAGAGCGCAATGCCGCACTTGCCCACAAGGGGGCGCACACATCTGGATTTCGTTCACAGCAGCTGAGAGACTGCTGGCGCGCCCATCTCTATCTGTCTCCCTCTCCCTCTCTGTCTGTCTGTCTCTCCCCAAAAATAAATAATAAAAATAAAAATAAAAAAAACTAGATGTCCTGACACATAGCTGCAATCCTAACACTTGAGAAGCTACACAGGGAGTTGCAGGCCAGCCAGACTACTTGAAATCTTGCCTCAAAAATAAAATAAATTAAAGCCGGGCATGGTGGCGCATGCCTTTAATTCCAGCACTTAGGAGGCAGTGGTAGGAGGATCACTGTGAGTTCAAGGTCAGCCTGAGACTACATAGTGAATTCCAGGTCAGCCTGGGCTAAAGTGAGACCCTACCAAAAAAAATTAAATTTAAAAATAAATAAGTAAGAAATAATTTCTAGGTTTATAAACTTGTTATAATCTGCTAGTGCATTTTCTCTTCTTTTTCTTTTCATTTTTAGAATTTTACTTCCATTGCTTTGTTCTGCTGAAATCAAATCATTTTCTACATCCCATGGACTGCCTAACCCTTATGCATGGGGAACTGGAATTCTCTTAGATCAATAGGTGAAATAGTAGGATAAAAGCAATTTGCCTCCCAATCTACCACATTCAAAAAATAAAATAAAGCACAAAAGCTTTGGCTAGGTATAGAACTCACTGCTAGAGCCTTTGCTTAGCATGTACAAGGCCCCAAGTTTGTTCCTCATTGTGTGCACATACACATGCACACACATAATAGTGAACACTTCCAGTGACTATTTTCTAGATATGTGAAATCTGCTTCAAAGTAGAATTTTACCCATATGTGTGGTTGGAACTGGCTTTGAGAAATGTATTATTTATGAAAAGTACTTCTTTTTAATTTTAAAAATTTTTAAATTTTGTTTTTATTTATTTGAGAGTGACAGAGAGAGACAGAGGCAGAGAGAGAGAGAATGGGTGCACCAGGGCCTGCAGCCACTGCAAACAAACTCCAGATTCATGTGCCCTCTTATGCACCTGGCTTCCATGGGTACTGGGGAATTGAGCCTCAAACCGGGGTCCTTAGGCTTCATAGGCAAGCCTTAACCACTAAGCCATCTCTCTAGCCCCAGTTTTTAAAATTTTCATTATTGATTGTTTGTGTGTGTGAGTGAGTACAGGCACACGTGAATGTAATGCCTACGCAAGGAAGCCCCAATAAAAGGTCTGGGCACCAAATGTCCATAGAGCTTCATGGTTTGAGAACATGCCCACGTGTGATATATCCAACTCTGCATGGGGAGGGTATGGAAGGATCACATCCCAACTCTGCACGGAATGGGTGTGAAAGTTCTACATTTTGTACCTTCCCAGACCTCCCCATCTATTGCCTCTTCATTCAGTTGTCCCTACTTGTATTCTTTGTTTTTAAATTTATTTTTTATTTTTAGAGAGAGCAAGAGAGAGAGAGAAATGACAGAGGGAGAGAGAATTGGTGCACCAGGGCCTCAGCCATTGCCATTGCACTCCAGACACTTGCGCCACCTAGCAGGTATATGTGACCTTGCATTTGTCTCACCTTTATACATCTAGCTTATGTGGGATCTGTAGAGTCAAACACGGGTCCTTACGCTTTACAGACAAGTGCCTTAACTGCTAAGCCATCTCTCCAGCCCCTTCTTGTATTCTTTATAATTAAAAAAAAATGAATACAGTGCATTTCTGATGTGTAAGACTTTCTAACAGATGATGGAATCTGAGGGAGCATGAGATCCTCTGGACTTGTGGGTGCTTGGTCAGAAATGTAGGAGTCTGAAAATGCTTGAGCTTGCTGTTGGCATCTGAAGTGAAGAGAGGTTTTTTTTAAAAACCTTTTTTATTTTTTAAGCCAGGCATGGTGGCGCACACCTTTAATCCCAGCACTTGGCAGAGGTAGGAGAATCACTGTGAGTTCAAGGCCAGCCTGGGACTACAGAGTAATTGCTAGATCAGCCTGAGATAGAATAAGACTCGACTTCAAAAAAACAAAACAAATAAACAAAAAAAGAACTTTTTGTTGTTGATAATGTTCATGAATGTACATAATGTACTTTGGTCATAACCTCCTTCCTTTACCCCCTCTTGTCCTCCCTCCTCTGTACTCCTTCCTCTAAAACCAACTAGTTCCACTTCTGCTTTTTTTTTTTTTTTTTTTTTTCCTCCTCCACCCATGACAGAAAGTGAATGGGCTCAATAGTATGCAGGTTGAAGACAGTTTTCCTGGTGACTGTACTGTACTGAACCTAGAATCTGTGGTTCCTAGACTAACTTTGGGTCATTAATATCAGATTGCATTTCAGTATTTTTCCTGAATAATGACTTCCATCAAAATAGTCTTACTAAAGGCCCTGAGTTGCTGGAAATCCCAGTTACATAAAGGATAATATTGGCATAAACAAAACATGACTGCTTCTAAACTGTGTTGTGGCCTGCCAGCTATTGCTTTCCTTCCTTTGTAGTAAGCAATATAGGATTGCCCTGTGTGTTACCTACCTTTCTTGGTGCTGTGACAAACAACTGACAAGTATTTGAAGAGGAAGGGTTTATGTGAACTTATAGGTCAAGGAAATTCCATGATGGTGGAGAAGGCATGGAAGCAGTGCATGAAGCAGCTGGTCATATTCAGTCCTCAGTCATGAAGCGGAGAGAGGTGAGGGCTGGTGCTCAGCTTGCCCTCGCTTTTTTTTTTTTTTTTTTAATTTTAAAATTTTTATTTATTTATTACAGTAAGAGAGAGAGGGACAGAAAGAGACAGAGAGAGAGAGAGAGAGAGAGAATGGGCATGCTAGGGCTTCTAGCCACTGCAAATGAACTCCAGATGCATGTGCCACTATGTGCATCTCGCTTACGTGGGACCTGGAGAATTGAACCTGGGTCCTAACTGCTAAGCCATTTCTCCAGCCCTCTCTCCTTTTTTTTTGGGGGGGGGTGGCCTCAAACTCACAGCTATCTTCCTACCTCTGCCTCCCAAGTGCTGGAATTAAAGACGTGTGCCACCACGCCCGGCTCCCTCTGTCCTTTTTAAAGAAATATTTTATTTATTTGCAAGAAGAGATAGAAAGAAAGAAAGAAAGAAAGAAAGAAAGAAAGAAAGAAAGAAAGGAAGAAAGGAAGGGGGGGAGAGAGAATGGGTGCACCAGAGCCTCATAACACTGCAAATGAACTGAAGATGCATGCACCACTTTTTGCATCTGGTTTTACATGGGTATTAGGGAACTGAACCTGGACTGTCAGGCTTTGCATGCAAGCACTTTAACCACTGAGCCAATTTCCCAGCCCACTTTCTCCTTTTTATACAGTCTGGGAGCTCCAGACCATGGAATGACACCATCCACAATTAGAGTGGATCTTCTCAACTTAATTAACATAGAAAATCCTTCACAGACATGCCCAGAGATTTACTTCCTAGGTGGTTCTAGATCTCATCAAGTTGACAATATTGACCATTACACCCCTTTACTGGGTCAGTGGAGAAAGGAGTTGTAACAATTAGGAGCTGTGGAGAGATGAAACAATGGAAATCATTGATAAGAGATAAAGCAGGACTGAGTAGTCAGACAGGGTGTGTGGATTACCTACTAGATCTTCATCATTTTGCATAGAAACTTCAAGATGATACTTTGAGGCTCTCATGTTGAAGCCTTTTGTAGGAGAGGTAGCTGTTTGGTTCATAGTGATGAAAAAGCAGCCATCTAGAAGTTATGCACTAGCGATGCTTGCACAGATGGCAGACAAAGCAGCTCCCATTCTCTGATCCTCTCTCTGGGTAATGCCCTTTGAGAGCTCATAACCCAACATAAAAAAAAGAAAATTGTCATAATTATGTAATTCTTTGTCAAGGAAGCAGAACTAGATGAAAACCTTTCAGTGTATTGCCCAAGAGGCAAAATCAAAGTATTAAGAAAGTGGTCTGTTGTTCAGCCTATTTGGAAGGTTTCAGTTGTTCCTTTTGTCATTAGCTGAGGCTTGAATTATAGAAGCTTAGAGGGTAATTGGATATGTGCCTAGCTGGTAGAGGTACCACATAGATTCTGCCTTTATGTTTGCAACTGTCACACAGAGAACAGATGAGGCCAAGGAGAGCTCTGGACAGAAGATATGTGATCTCCCTTGCTGCAAACTCATGGCAAGCAGCCATCTACACATCTCAGGACTCTCTCTCTCTCTCTCTCTCTCTCTCTCTCTCTGTGTGTGTTTGTGTGTGCATGTGTGCTGGATCCTAAACCTAGGGCCCTGCACGGGCAAGCACTTTACCACAGAACTAGTATAAGCCCTGGTCCGACTTTTTTTTTTTTTTTTTTTTTTTTTGCTTTGTTTGAGGTAGGGTCTCAACTCTAGCTCAGGCTTTCCTGGAACTCATGCTGTGTTTCCAACCTGACCTCTAACTCATAGCATCCCTCTTGCCTCAGCCTCCCGAGTGCTGGGATTAAAAGTTGTGTGCCACCATATCCATGTTCAGTTAGGACTTTTAAAATTTGACTCAATAGTCCAATCTGAAATGCTGCTTTTCTTTTTTCTTTCTTTCTTTTTCATATTTTTGAGACAGGGTCTTGTGTAACCCAGGCTTCCCTAAACAACCTATATATTTGAGGGTGATCTTGAACTCCTGATCCTCTTGCCTTCACCTCCCAAGTTCCAGCTTATTTATTATTTATTTATTTATTTATTTATTTATTTATTTATTTATTTATTTATTTTTGGAGAGAGACACAGAGAGAGACAGAGAGAGAGGGAGAGGAAGACAGATAGAGATAGGAGTGCCAGCAGCCTCTCAGCTGCTGCGAATGATGTGTGCTCTCCCTTGTGGTCAAGTGCGGCATTGCACCCTTGCGTCACTTTGCATCTGGCTAAACGTGGGACCTGAAAATTGGAACCGCTGGAGATTGGAACCAGTGTTCTTAGGCTTAGGAGGCAGGCGCTTTAACCACTAAGCCATCTCTCCAGCTCCCAAGTTCCAGCTTTTTAAGCACATCACTAAGCCAAGCTTGAAAAACTATATTTCTTTAAAAAAAAAAATAAAGAAGTGTCCAGTTATGCACCCCGCCACAATCCTGTGCTTCACAGCCGAACCCTGTAAGTTCTGCAGATATGTCATTCTTCTCATGTAACCCATGCTCACTTTCTCAGGCTGCTGGTAGGAGATTTCTGTAACCCTTAGGTGATGAGAGCAGAGTTTATTTTATTATTTATTTATTTATTTATTTAACAGAGAAAGAGGGAGGGAGGGAGGGAGGAGAGAGAGAGAGAGAATGGGCTCACCAGGGCCTCCAGCCACTGTAGACGAACTCCAGACACATGCGCCCCTTTGTCCATCTGGCTAACGTGGGTCCTGGGAAATTGAACCTGGGTCCTTTGGCTTTGCAGGCAAACACCTTAACTGCTAAGCCATCCCTCCAGCCCGGGAGCAGAGTTTTTAAAAGTGTAAACAGATTCTAGAGAAAGCTATCAGGTAGCAGTTTGGTGAACTGGTAAGAGAGCAGCTAGAATGTGGAGAGGAGAGACAGCTGTGCATAAAAGGCCTCGTGACTGACACCTTCAGAAAAGACACTGGCTGGCTTGTGGTGGCCTTCTGCAAGAAGGAAGTGGGAATGGAAACCCTCCCCCCTCCTTCCCTCCACCGACATCCTTGAGTGACACGTCCACCCTCAACTAGCTACCAGATGCCAGAGGAAGAAGAAATCGTGCTTTTCTATGTGAAGACTGTCTATCTGTTCTGACATGAACCAGAGTCAAGAAGGGATCTGGGAGACCAGGAGCACACTGGCTGCTATTACATTTTTGCTCATGCTGGGCTAATCACCATCGGCACCTCATCTCCAACTGTCGCATCATCCTCTGGGCTGGTCCAGGATTCAGCTTATGACCTAGTTTTCAACATGGAAAGGCCTCTCTCCTCAGTGAGCGTTTTCATCTGCATTACTCACATTGACATTTCATTATATGTGGCCATCCCTCCATATCTGTACAGAATTGGTTCCAACACCTGCCGTGGGTGCAAAAATCCATGGCTGCTCACATCCCAGGATAAAATGATACAGTGTTTTCATAAATCCTAGATGCACCCTCCTATATACTTTTCAATTGTCTCTAGACTACCTAGAACATATAACCAAATGTAAATGATATGTAAATAGTCTCTACATTGTTGTATTGCTGAGGAAGTGATAGTAAACAGAGTCTCCATGTTCTGAGAGCCTGAGGGTTTGTGATGTGGGAGGTCCTGTGGCTGATTATGCATACACATCATTTCATCAATCATGTAGCTGCAATTGGTGTTTGTCATGCAGCAAAATTAAGTTTTGCTTTCTGGAATTTTCTTCTGAATTTTTCTGATATAGGGTCGCTTGAATTTGTGGACATGGGCCCCTCAAATACAGAGGAAAGACTCTACATCCTTTATTGACACTTAAGTGTTCCATTTGAATACACATTAGTTTGAAAATTTTTCTGAGATGTCCTAAATGTAGTGGCAAGGGACCACGAAAGGTAAGGGAGGATGGTGAGGGCAGGGAATCAGTAGCAAGCTACAAGCTAAAATAAAACAAACCCACCAGACCATTTTGCATGTGTATTTTGAATGGAGCCCAGTGTCCTGAGGGAACTGTGCATGATCAAGTGCTCCTGACAGGCCCTCCATTTCTTTCTTCTCTTCTCCCCTAGCAGCACTCTTGGGATTGCTTCCCAAATGAAATACTCTGCTTACATCCTTACTGTGAGTTTCTTTCGCAACAACCGTGCCCTGAATTTAGAGAAGACTGACTTCTGGAATTTTCCTATCCAGAAGTGGGCAAACTGTTTCTAGAAGCAGAGCCTGAGAAGGGGGAGAGCTAACCCCCGATAATCCTATCTCAGGAGTGGGTTAGCTGCCTTTAGCAGCAGCCTGAGGGAAAAAAGACACCGCTACATTTGTTGCCACCGCTGCTCTGATGTTACTGTGGTTTCTGCATATAGGTACTCATTGGCATTTTATTGAACAGCCCAAAACCAGTAATATGTGAACAAACACTACACTGAATGAGCTAAGGGTAAGGAACTTTCTCTCTCTCTCTTTTAAATTTTTTTGTTTATTTTATTTTGTTTTTATTTATTTGAGAGCAACAGACAAGAAAGAGGGAGGGAGGGAGGGAGGGAGGGAGAGAGAGAGAGAGAGAGAATGGGCACACCAGGGCCTCCAGCCACTGCAAACAAACTCCAGATGCATGCGCCACCTTGTGCATCTGGCTTACATAGATACTGGGGAATGGAGCCTCGAACCAGGGTCCTTAGGCTTCACAGGCAAGCACTTAACTACTAAGCCATCTCTCCAGCCCCTCTTTTTTTTTTTTTTTAAAGGTAGGGTCTCGTACTACCCCAGGCTGACATGGAATTCACTATGCAGTCTCAGGGTGGCCTCAAACTCATGGCGATCCTCCTACCTGTGCCTCCCGAGTGCTGGGATTAAAGGCCGCCATGCCCGCAGGGTAAGGAACTTTCAGCTTTGGGTAAATGTCCTCAAATAGTTGTTAAAGAAAGGGACTTAGAATATGACATGCTGGACTCACTGATCTAGAACACCCATGCACCCTGATCACAAGAGCAATCACTTTAAGACATGTCTCTAACATGTCTGTGGGCCCATAGTTACTTTATGCTATGCTTAGCACTTCTTATGCATGTATGTTTGCTGTGAGTTGAGAGTCTGATTAGGTCACTGTGGAAATTGGACAAAGAGCATAGTTTAAGATCAGTCAGCATCTCTAAACACTGCTTGTCAAAGTTTGTCATCTGTGCTGTTCAGGCCAAAGGTACCCCAAGGCAAAGAATACGTAGTCATGTTGCTTTAAGTGGGTGGATTACATAGTTGTAAGATTAACTTTAGGGCATGTTACAAGTATGGAATTTAACATCTCACATCAATAATCTCAAAAAAGTTATTTGTAAGGTCCAGAAGAAATATTCCCACAGTTTTTCCCACAGTGTGCTCATTCCCAAACTCCAGTACTCATGTAAAATCAGATGCATAATGGTCTGGAGTTCATTTTCAGCACCAAGAGGCCCCAGTGTGCCCATACTTTTTCTTCCTCTGTCTGCTTGCCTGCCTGCCTGCCCTTTTCTTTCTCTCAAATAAATGAATAATTAATTTTTTTGTTTTTTAATTTTCTTTTTAGAGAGAGAGAGAGAGAGAGAGAGAGAGAGAGAGAGAATTGGTGCACCAGGGCCTCAGCCACTGAAGTCAAACTCCAGATGCTTGTGCCACCTAGTGGGCATGTGTGACCTTGTGCTTGCTCATCTTTGTGCATTTGGCTAACATGGGATCTGGAGACTAGAACATGGGTGCTTAAGCTTCACAGGCAAGCTCCTTAACTGCTACGCCAGCTCTCCAGCCTTTTTTGTTTGTTTGTATTTATTTATTTATTTATTTATTTATTTATTTATTTATTTATTTATTTATGTTTTTTTATTTATTTGACAGACAGAGAGACAGACAGACAGACAGAAATAGGCAGGTAGAGACAGAGAGAATGGGTGTGCCAGGCCCTCCAGCCACTGCAAACGAACTCCAGATGTGTGTGCCCCCTTGCACATCTGGCTTACATGGGTCCTGGGGAATCGAACCGATATCCTTTGGCTTTGTAGGCAAACGTCTTAACCGTGAAGCCATTTCTCCAGCCCTGTTTGTTTGTTTTTTTAAGGTAGGGTCTCACTCTAGCTCAGGCTGACCTGAAATTCACTACATAGTCTCAGACTGGCCTCAAACTCACAATGATCCTCTTACCTTAGACTGCAGGTATGGTGGTGTATGCCTTTAATCCCAGCACTCGGGAGGCAGAGGTAGGAGGATCACTGTGAGTTTGAGGCCCACCTTAAGAATACATAGTGAATTCCAGGTCAGCCTGGGCTAGAGTGAGACCCTACCTCAAAAAAAGCAAAAAATCAATATAAAGCAATGTGTATTTTTCTACAACTTGGTTTTTTTCTTTCTTTCCTTCTTTTCACCTTCAGTCCTTCCTTTTTTTTTTTTTTCTTAAAGAGTGGAAGGGTTTAATTTGGCCCATGGTAGGAAAGCATGGAGGTTGAAGTGTGAGGAGCTGGCCACGTTCCAGTCACAGAAAGGAAGCGGAAGAAGAAGAGTGCTGTTGCCCAGCTCACACTCTGCTCTCCTCCCTTATATCCAGTCTGGACAAGGTGAATGTTCCCTCGTCAGTTACATTTCTCTGGACATATCCCCTTAGACATCCCCAGAGGTTGTTTCCTAGGAGATTCTAAACCCAGTCAAGTTGACAAGGAAGATTGATCACAATTCCAAGCCCTCTCGATTTGACACCCACACATATCTTGCTTGACATCATGACATTCCATCCCAACCCCTAAAGTCTCATATTCATCTCATAATGCAAAATGCATTTAGTTCATCTGTAAGAGTTCCATGGCTCAAAAGCCCCGATGTTCAAATTCTCG
Organism: Orientallactaga sibirica; assembly: GCA_036365145.1. NCBI lineage: Eukaryota > Metazoa > Chordata > Mammalia > Rodentia > Dipodidae > Orientallactaga > Orientallactaga sibirica. The sequence continues at coordinate 9,530,781 of JAEOAD010000003.1, read as the reverse complement.
TCTATGACTCAGGTTATCTTAACTATGAGCCTCTGTAGTATCAAGAAACAAGTTACAGGGCTGGAGAGATGGCTTAGTGGTTAAACGCTTGCCTATGGAGCCTGGACCCACGTAATGCACAAAGGGGTGCATGCATCTGGAGTCCCAAAGCTGGAGGAATGGGGACCTGTCTATTTCTGTATCTCTCTCTCTCTCAAATAAATAGTAATAAAATATTAAAAAAAAAAAAGAAACAAGTTACATACTCACAGTGTACAGTAGCACTGAGTAAACATGCCCAGTCCCAAAGGAAGGAATGGGGGCATAGCAAGGAAAGATCAGACTGAAACAGGATGAAACCCAGCATGGTAAACACCAGCTGCTGCCGTGGGTCGAGCATCTGGGCTTATGGTGGCATCATTTGTGTGCGACTTTCCTTTCTCGTTCAACATTGTATTAGTGAGATTTGTCCCTCATGATAGCAACTGTGGTTTATTCATAAATATCTACTTTTAACTGCTGTACAGAATGGTAGTGGGTGAATATACCATCATCCATCCATCTCTCCTGTTGATGGCTTTTTGGGTTGTTTCCAGATTTTTTTTTATAACAAGTAATGTTTGTGCGAACACCTGTGTGCATGCGAGAATACATCAGTCTCTACACATGAATTGCTGGGCTCCCCTGTGCTCCACAACGATAGCACAGCATCATGTCAAAGTGTCTTCTGAGATGACTACATGAACTTACACTGTTTTATTTATTTTTGTTTTGTTAGTCTATGTTTATGTATGGAAGTGTATATGCCTTAGTGTGTATGCAGAGGTATGAGGACAGTCTTGGGAGTTTTTCCTCTCCTTTCTTCTTTGAGACGGGGTCTGCCATTGTTTGAATGCTGCATGAGCCAATCTAGCTGGCCAGTGAGAGTCTGGATTCTCCTGGCTCTGCCTCCCATTGTTGTGGGCACATTGGGGTTACAGATGCATATGCCACTTTCTGCCCAGCTTTATGTGGGTTTTAGGTACTTGAACTTGGGTCAGCAGGCTTGCAAGCAAGTGTCTTTAACGTCTGAGCCATCTCATATCCCCTGCCCTTCAATTGATACTTTTAAGAAGAATCGCTGGGAATTCTAGTTGTGCTACAGTGTCGCCAGTACTTAGGTTTGCCTGATAGCTTACTTTCATAATTCATACCAACCTGGTAGAAGTACAGTATTATCTTGTGGCTTTAATTTGAATTTATCAAAACCACAAATGATGTTTTAATATGTCTAATGTCTTTCTTACTAACTCCAGATTTCCTTTTCTTCAACTTCAGCCATTTTTTTGCAATGGTTGGGGGCCCTGGGCCCATTCTGTTCTAAAAATTTAAATAAAATATTTTTTAAAAATAATAATATGGTCTGTCTTAGAACTCCAGATGGCCATTTTCTAGCAGTTAGCAGTTAAGCGCTTGCCTGTGAAGCTGAGGACCTCAGTTTGAGGCTCGATTCCCCAGTACCCACATAAGCCAGATGCACAAGGTGGTGCATGAATCTGGAGTTCATTTGCAGTGGTTGGAGGCCCTGTTGTGCCCATCCTCTCTCTCTCTCTCTCTCTCTCTCTCTCTCTCTCTGCCTCTATCTGTCACTATCAAATAAATAAATAAATAAATAATAAAAAAATTTTGGTGGGGACCAAGGGAGGGGACATACTGCAACCTATGCTGGGATTATGGATGTGCATTACTATATTAAAATATGAATTAATTAATTTAAAAGACTATAAAAATTTGTGGGGAGCCTTCTAGGAACACATTCTACTTAGTACACTCCCAGGCTGCTGATCTTTGTCTAGGAGTAAAGCTGTAGCCTTCAGCCTGCTGTATATCAGTGTTACGTATCTTCTTCCCACTTGTGGCTCATATTCCTGTTTTCACATGGTACCTTTGACAGTCTTGCTTTCTAATGGTGTCTTTTGATTAGATAATAATCAAACATCATTCTATACATAGTCAGTTGGGGATTTTATATCTTCTTTAAGAAACTCTACCCTACCAAATGTGGTGGTGCAAGCTTGTACACGAAGCACTTGGGAACATAATTTGAATTCAGTAGGCTGAGATCAGCCTGGGTATCATAGTGAGATGCATATGTGAAATTTAATCTTTTTTCTTTCTTTTTTGGCTTTTTGGAGGTAGGGTCTCACTCTAGCCCAGGCTGACCAGGAAGTCACTCTGTATTCTCAGGGTGGCCTTGAACTCATGGCGATCCTCCTACCTCTGCCTCCTGAGTGCTGGGATTAAAGGTGTGCACCACCATGCCCGGCACGAATCTTTTCTTAAAAAGCAGGGAGGGGCTGGAGAGATGGCTCAGAGGTTAAGACACTTGCCTGAAAAGCCTAACGACCTGGGTTTAATTCCCCAGTACCCAAATAAAGCCAGATGCGCAAAGTACACATGCATCTGGAGGTATTTTGCATCGGCTGCAGGCTCTGGCATGCCCATTCTCTCTGTCTGTCTGTCCTCTCTCTATTTCTTTCTGCTTGCAAATAAATAAATGCTTTTTTAAAGGAGGGAGAGGGAGGAGGAGAAGACAACAGCATCTGATTCCTGGGGCATAAAGATTATATATATACCTTTACATCTCATACTATATTATATCTTTAGTCTACGTAAAATAGATTTGTATAAATAACTTTTACTCTGTTATAATTTATGTCTACATGACAGCCAACCCATAGAAGAAAGTCAATACATTTTTTTCAACTTCCTTTTCTTTTTGTGGTGCCAGGGGATCCTGTACCTGAGTCCTTGCAGGCGCTGTACCACTGAACTACATCTCCATCATTTGTTGGTTTGTTTATCATTTTAAAAAATTAAGATATTTTATTTATTTATTTGAGAGAAAGAGGAAGAAAGAGAAAGAGAGAGAGAATGAGTGGGCATGCCAGAGTCTCTAGCCATTGCAAATGAACTCCAAATATATGTGCTAACTAGTGCATCTGGCTTTATGTGTATACTGGGGAATTGAACCTGGGCCCTTAGGCTTTGCAGACAAGTGCCTTAACTGCTGAGCCATCTCTCCAGCCCTATTTAATATTTTAAATACATGTTCTAAAAAATACTATTTCATGATAACTCTACCCTTTAGAAGCCCTCCAAATGACATTTCATAAACTATGAAAAACACAAACAAGCTAAGGATTTGCCCCAGTCAGCACTCTACTCTCTGCAATAAGGGTTCATACTATAGATGTAGAGATATCTTAAAGCATTTGATTGGCCCGGTGAAGAAAGTTTAAAAACACCCTGGCTGCCATTTGAAATGAATTGGATAAGTTGGACATCTGATTGGGAGGGCCTCCTTATCATTGGATCATCACTTAGTGTGCTCTCAAGCAAATCAAACACAAAGCTACGTTGTAGGTCTGAAATACAGTGAGCACAGGTGGAGCAGAGCAAGGAAGGGACTATATTTCATATTGTATATTTAAGTATGACCTACTTCCCAGGTTGCTCAGAGCCTACAAGAGCCTAACATACACCCGAGGGGGAAATGGGAACATTTAACAAATTGTTCCAAGAACTGGGCCAAAACTTCTCTTTTTGTTTTGTTTTGTTTCGTTTCGTTTCGTTTCGAAGCAGTCTCACTCTACCCGAGAGCTCTAGAGCTCACTTTGTAGCCCACGCTGGCCTCTAACTCATGGTGATCCTACTCTCTTCTCCCAAGTGCGTGGGATTACATGGACGAGCCACCATGCCCAGCAAAAATATGTCTTTGATTAATGGGACCCCAGGGGAAAAAAAAAAGTACAACGCTTGGAGCGCCCTCTGCTGGACCCTGTTGGTAAACGAGCAGTTATGGAGAAAACTATACCTCAAGGTGGTTAGGGAATAGAAGCAATAGGTTCTCTCTAAAAGTTAGCTTAGTCCTGTGTGGGGGTGCACACCTTTAATCCCAGCACTGGGGAGTCTGAGGTGGTGGGGGGTGGCTGTGAGTTCGAGGTCGGCTTTGACAGTGGTTTAAAGGGAAAGTTTGAAACAGCAGTAGGTTTTCTTCTAGGATCTTATGGAAGATGTGTATCTTTCCCTCCTGCGATAGGAATATTTGATTTGTATTAGGAAAAAGCACGAGTTTGATTCCTGAATAGGCCCCTACGAGGAGCACCGCAGGGAAAGACATCACATTACTTTAGAATGCTGATGACTGAAAGTCTGATTACACACTGGAATTTTCCTTGTGGTGTCACTTTTGGAAAGTCAGGTACCGTCTCTGCTCAGTGCCTAATATTAAAGTAGTTACGGGTAACAGTCCTAAACCCTTTCATGGATAGGGATGTAAAGGAGAAGATAAACGACGTGAAATGAACTTCCAAAGTTGTCCTGGGTAAAGCACACCCAGAATCCTGTGTTTGCTGTGTGCACAGTTCAGAGTCACAGGCACTGAGTGCTGACAAGACGGTTCTTGCCTGCCTTAACTCACAGCCCCCAAAAGCTTCTGGGCTGATGCTATAAGAAAGAATGTGTTATGAGAATACACAAGTTTCTGGATGATCAGGAAAAGATGCAAAGAAAACCTGTGTCTGTGCCTTAAAAAAGTTGCTGGAGAGATGGCTTAGCAGTTAAGGCATTTGCCTGCAAAGCCAAAGGACCCAGGTTTGATTCCCCAGGACCCACGTAAGCCAGATGCACAAGGGGCACATGCATCTGGAGTTCATTTGCAGTGGCTACAGGCCCTGGCGTCCCATTATTTCTGTCTGTCTCTCTTCTTTCTCTCTCTCTCTCTCTCTCTCTCTCTCTGCTTGCAAGTAAACAAATAAAAATTTTTTAAAAAGACTTTTTAAAGTTGCATCAGGTCTTGAAGGATGAGATACTTGCTAGCACATATCACTGAATGAGAATCATCTCTTTGTCTGAGGACGCCTGGCTTGCTCAGTTGGGAGAGCACAGGGCTCTTAATACAATGATTTATCTGTAAGCAGTAAAAATCTCTCTAGTCAAGAGAAGAGAAAGTTAACTTATTTCTAGTTCATTTCATGAAGAGACTTAACAATGTACTGTTACAACCACTAGATGAGATAAACAAATCACTAGAACGAGGTGGATGCATAGACACGAGCATTAGGGAAAGATTGATCTACAGGGGAGACAGCAATGCAGTGACAGCTTATGTTATGTATTTGTAATTGATAACTGCTTTTAAAAATAATGTGAGGCCCGAGAGTTCATAGCAGGTCCCATGCAGGTATCAGTATAAACCCAGCCCTGACCTATAGTTCTGGATTTGCTCCACACATCTGTGTGACTTCTGTCCTTGTACGCTCCCATCTGCATCTTGTGTTTCACATACTCAACCTTGGATTCCCAACAAGGGTTTTCTTTTTACTGTATTCAAAGGTACATAAAAACAAAAATATTGTCCATATATATGGGGTACTACGTGATTTAAAAAAAAGTCTCTGTGGGCTGGAGAGATGGCTTAGTGGTTAAGCGCTTCCTGTGAAGCCTAAGGACCCTGGTTCAAGGCTCAATTCCCCAGTACCCACGTAAGCCAGATGCACAAGGGGGCACACGCATCTGGAGTTCGTTTGCAGTGGCTGGAGGTCCTGGCGTGCCCATTCTCTCTCTCCCTGCCTATTTCTGTGTCTCTCTCTCAAATATATATATATATATTTTTTAAGTCTTTGTGTGTGCCGTGTGTGAGTGTGTGCATGTGCATGTCACAGCATGCATGTGGAGGTAGAAGTCACCTTGAGTGGGAGTCCTTGCCTTCCACCTCGTTTGAGGTAAGGTCTCTTGTTTACCACTGTGTAGGCCAGGCTAGCCGGCTTGCGATCTTCCAGGAATTTCTGTCTCTGCATCCCATCTCACCATGGGTGTGCTTGGATTTCAGATGAGCGTTACCATACCTGGCTTTTATATGAGTTCTTTTATATGAGTTTTATATGAGTTGCACAATAAGGGCTTTTACTCACGGAGCCATCTCCGCAGCCTGTGACGCTTTGATATATGTATATATTGTGTAGCATTCAAATCAGATTGAAGGTATTTATCCCCCTCAATCACATTTATGGGCATAAACATAAGTATTTAGAAGGCAATTTTGTGGGCATAATATATCCGTTTAGCCAGACCACAATAGTAGTTTTCCTCCCTAGGACTTACGATCTCCCTAGTCATAGGCTTTTGATTAGCTTTTCAGTATTAGGCAGGAATTCCCTCCTGTGGAGTGGGCCTCAAGTCCAATAAGAGAGCAGTTGGTTTCTCCCATAACAGACATACCACCATGGCATGAGTTGGTCCATTTGGTCTAGCTGTCCAGCCATAAAGCTTACAGAGTCCATTGCTGGTTAACACAGTTGACTTTTCTGCCCTAGCAGGCTGCATCCTGACAGCCATTCAACTAGGAGAAGACTTCCAGCTCAATTACTCAGTGACCCAAGCCCAAGCACGTGGAGTCTTCAGCAATATGGTTCTATCTAGATCTGGTGGACAACCAAGAGCCTTGGCAATAGCCTATAATGTTATTTTGGGGAGAGAATGAGCACATCAAGGTCTGTTGCCTCTGCAAACGAACTCAAAATTTATGTGCCACTTTGTGCATCCGGCTTTACATGGGTGCTGGGGAATTGAACCTGTAGCTGGCAGGCTTTGCAAGAACATGCCTTTAATGACTGAGCCATCTCCCCAACAGAGCATCTTTGATTTTGATTAAACCTCCCCCAACCCCCTCCTCTCCCTCATCTCCTCCCTTTTACTTACATATTCATGACCCTTTCTTACATATCCACTATACCCTCTTCTTAAGTCCTCCCCTCTCCTCCCTTTCTAACTTCCTGGCCTCAACTACTGACATGCAACTCACATGCAAATTCAAACATTTCAAGTTAGTATACACATATGAGAGAGAGCATGTGGCATTTGATGATGTGGTCCCACCATGATGTCCCTCCTGGGTTATCACCTTTCATATAATATTTTCCAGATCTATGCATTCTCTGGAAATTTTATTTTTCTTTATAGCTGAGTAAAACTCCAATTGTGTAAATATACCACATCTTCGTTATCCATTCATCAGTTGAAGGGCATCTAGGCTGTTTCCATTTCCTAGCTATTGTGAATAGAGCAGCAATAAACATGGGTGAGCAAGTATCTCTATAGTAATGAATAAAGTCCTTAGGGTGTATGCCAAGGAGTGGTATAGCTGGGTCATATGGGGTTACAGTTGCTTTTTCGTTCTTAGGACAAATACCTAACCAGAAGCAGTTTATAGGAGGAAAAGGTTTATTTTCATCTTACAGAATCCAGGGAATGTTCCAGCAAGGTGGAAGAAGCTGGCTCACTCCAGCATCCACAGCAGAGAGAGAAAAGCCAATACCAGCAGCATGAATAGCCAAAGCTCAAGTTGGCTCTCTACATACCTAGTAGGACTAGACTACCAGATCCACCCCCAGTAGCTCCTTCTTCAGCAGGCTTCTGGAGACTTAAGTAGGAAGCTTAATCTTAATTTAAAAAAATAAATAAATCCTAAAGCTACGGAAGACATACATTCACATTCAAAATGGTCAATCTATTTTTAGCAGTATCAATAACCTCCACACCAGGTTTTCACAGTGGCTATACCAGTTTACAGTCCTATCAGTAATGGAAAAATGCTCTTCTTTCCCTGCACCCTTGCAGCATTTACACCATTTGATTTGTTGATGATAGCCTTTCTGACAGGAGTGAGATGAAATTGCAGAGTAGTTTTAATTTGCATTTCTCTGCTGGCTAAGGATGTAGAACATTATATATATATATATTTTCACTTTAGAGATAGCTCAGCTCTCATCCCATCTATGGTTATTATATGTCTTTTACTTATCTTTTTTTTTTTTTTTTTTTTTTTTGCTGCATACTGTCTCCAGCCAGAGATCTTTGAGGGCACAGGCTTTGTTCATAGCTATTGTTACCATCTAGCACACTGGCTCATAGTAGGTGCTCAATATATTTTAATTAAATGCATTAAATTCAATTCATTAAAAAATTTTTTTGAGAGAGAGAGAGAGAGAATGGACTTGCCAGTGGCCTCTCAGCCACTGTGAACAAACTCCAGATGCGTGTACCCCCTTGTGCGCATGTGCAACATTGTGCGCTTGTGTCACTTTTGCATCTGGCTAAACGTGGGACCCACAGAATCAAATGGGCATCCTTAGGCTTCACAGGCAGGCGCCTTCACCACTAAGCCATCTCTCCAGCCTGATTTAATTCATTTTTAAGAGTGGGGAGTATAATAGAGAAGTTCCTCAAAGAGGGGATGGATGACTTTAAATGCCTAGAAAAT